>CM056598.1:37270559-37373833 GCA_029721355.1 Tegillarca granosa | reverse complement strand
GACTAGGAATCATAGTTTGATCTTATCAATTAGACTAGGAATCATAGTTTGATCTTATCAATTAGACTAGGAATCATAGTTTGATCTTATCAATTAGACTATGAATCATAGTTTGATCTTATCAATTAGACTATGAATCATAGTTTGATCTTATCAATTAGACTATGAATCATAGTTGATAGTACCAATTAGACTATGAATCATAGTTTGATCTTATCAATTAGACTATGAATCATAGTTTGATATTACCAATTAGACTATGAATCATAGTTTGATATTATCAATTAGACTATGAATCATAGTTTGATCTTATCAATTAGACTATGAATCATAGTTTGATATTATCAATAAGACTATGAATCATAGTTTGATCTTATCAATTAGACTTATGAATCATAGTTTGATATTACCAATTAGACTATGAATCATAGTTTGATCTTATCAATTAGACTATGAATCATAGTTTGATGTTACCAATTAGACTATGAATAATAGTTTTGATCTTATCAATTAGACTAGAATCATAGTTTGATATTATCAATTAGACTATGAATCAAGTTGATATTATCAATTAGACTATGAATCATGGTTTAATATCATCAATTAGACTATGAATCATAGTTTGATCTTACCAATTAGACTACGAATCATAGTTTGATGTTACCAATTAGACTATGAATCATAGTTTGATGTTACCAATTAGACTATGAATAATAGTTTGATATTATCAATTAGACTATGAATCATAGTTTGATGTTACAAATTAGACTACGAATCATAGTTTGATGTTACCAATTAGACTATGAATAATAGTTTGATATTATCAATTAGACTATAAATCATAGTTTGATCTTATCAATTAGACATTGAATAATAGTTTGATCTTATCAATTAGACTATGAATCATGGTTTAATATCATCAATTAGACTATGAATCATAGTTTGATATTATCAATTAGACTATGAATCATGGTTTGATATTATCAATTAGACTATAAATAATAGTTTGATATTATCAATTAGACTATGAATCATGGTTTGATATTATCAATTAGACTATGAATCATAGTTTGATCTTATCAATTAGACTATGAATCATAGTTTGATCTTATCAATTAGACTAAGAATCATGGTTTAATATCATCAATTAGACTATGAATCATAGTTTGATATTATCAATTAGACTATGAATCATGGTTTGATATTATCAATTAGACTATAAATAATAGTTTGATATTATCAATTAGACTATGAATCATGGTTTGATATTATCAAATTAGACTATGAATCATAGTTTGATCTTATCAATTAGACTATGAATCATGGTTTGATATTATCAATAAGACTATAAATAATAGTTTGATATTATTAATTAGACTATGAATCATGGTTTGATATTATCAATTAGACTATGAATCATAGTTTGATATTATCAATTAGACTATGAATCATAGTTTGATATTATCAATTAGACTATGAATAATAGTTTGATATTATCAATTAGACTATGAATCATAGTTTGATATTATCAATTAGACTATGAATCATAGTTTGATATTACCAATTAGACTATGAATCATAGTTTGATATTATCAATTAGACTATGAATCATAGTTTGATATTACAAATTAGACTATGAAAAATAGTTTGATATTATCAATAAGCCTATGAATAATAGTTTGATCTTATCAATTAGACTATGAATCATAGTTTGATATTATCAATAAGCCTATGAATCATGGTTTGATATTACCAATTAGACATTGAATAATAGTTTGATCTTATCAATTAGACTATGAATCATAGTTTGATATTACCAATTATACTACGAATAATAGTTTGATATTATCAATAAGCCTATGAATCATAGTTTGATATTACCAATTAGACTATGAATCATAGTTTGATGTTACCAATTAGACTATGAATAATAGTTTGATATTATCAATTAGACTATGAATCATAGTTTGATATTACCAATTAGACATTGAATAATAGTTTGATCTTATCAATTAGACTATGAATCATGGTTTAATATCATCAATTAGACTATGAATCATAGTTTGATATTACCAATTAGACATTGAATAATAGTTTGATCTTATCAATTAAACTATGAATCATAGTTTGATATTATCAATTAGACTATGAATCATAGTTTGATCTTATCAATTAGACTATGAATCATAGTTTGATATTACCAATTAGACATTGAATCATAGTTTGATATTATCAATTAGACTATGAATCATAGTTTGATATTACCAATTAGACATTGAATAATAGTTTGATCTTATCAATTAGACTATGAATCATAGTTTGATATTATCAATTAGACTATGAATCATAGGTTGATATTACCAATTAGACTATGAATCATAGTTTGATATTATCAATAAGACTATGAATCATAGTTTGATATAATCAATAAGACTATGAATCATAGTTTGATCTTATCAATTAGACTATGAATCATAGTTTGATATTATCAATAAGACTATGAATCATAGTTTGATATTACCATTTAGACTATGAATCATGGTTTAATATCATCAATTAGACTATGAATCATAGTTTGATCTTACCAATTAGACTATGAATAATAGTTTGATGTTACCAATTAGACTATGAATCATAGTTTGATGTTACCAATTAGACTATGAATCATAGTTTGATGTTACCAATTAGACTATGAATCATAGTTTGAAATTATCAATTAGATTATGAATCATAGTTTGATGTTACCAATTAGACTATGAATCATAGTTTGATGTTACCAATTAGACTATGAATCATAGTTTGAAATTATCAATTAGACTATGAATCATAGTTTGATATTATCAATTAGACTATGAATCATAGTTTGATGTTACCAATTAGACTATGAATCATAGTTTGATGTTACCAATTGGACTATGAATCATAGTTTGAAATTATCAATTAGACTATGAATCATAGTTTGATGTTACCAATTAGACCATGAATCATAGTTTGATCTTATCAATTAGACTATGAATAATAGTTTGATATAATCAATTAGACTATGAATCATAGTTTGATATTATCAATTAGACTATGAATCATAGTTTGATATTATCAATTAGATTATGAATCATGGTTTGATATTATCAATTAGACTATGAATCATAGTTGGATATTATCAATTAGACTATGAATCATGGTTTGATATTATCAATTAGACTATGAATCATAGTTTGATATTACCATTTAGACTATGAATCATGGTTTAATATCATCAATTAGACTATGAATCATAGTTTGATCTTACCAATTAGACTATGAATAATAGTTTGATGTTACCAATTAGACTATGAATCATAGTTTGATCTTACCAATTAGACTATGAATAATAGTTTGATATTACCAATTAGACTATGAATCATAGTTTCATCTTACCAATTAGACTATGAATCATAGTTTGATATTATCAATAAGCCTATGAATCATGGTTTGATATTACCAATTAGACATTGAATAATAGTTTGATCTTATCAATTAGACTATGAATCATAGTTTGATATTATCAATAAGCCTATGAATCATGGTTTGATATTACCAATTAGACATTGAATAATAGTTTGATCTTATCAATTAGACTATGAATCATAGTTTGATATTACCAATTATACTACGAATAATAGTTTGATATTATCAATAAGCCTATGAATCATAGTTTGATATTACCAATTAGACTATGAATCATAGTTTGATGTTACCAATTAGACTATGAATAATAGTTTGATATTATCAATTAGACTATGAATCATAGTTTGATATTACCAATTAGACATTGAATAATAGTTTGATCTTATCAATTAGACTATGAATCATGGTTTAATATCATCAATTAGACTATGAATCATAGTTTGATATTACCAATTAGACATTGAATAATAGTTTGATCTTATCAATTAAACTATGAATCATAGTTTGATATTATCAATTAGACTATGAATCATAGTTTGATCTTATCAATTAGACTATGAATCATAGTTTGATATTACCAATTAGACATTGAATCATAGTTTGATATTATCAATTAGACTATGAATCATAGTTTGATATTACCAATTAGACATTGAATAATAGTTTGATCTTATCAATTAGACTATGAATCATAGTTTGATATTATCAATTAGACTATGAATCATAGGTTGATATTACCAATTAGACTATGAATCATAGTTTGATATTATCAATAAGACTATGAATCATAGTTTGATATAATCAATAAGACTATGAATCATAGTTTGATCTTATCAATTAGACTATGAATCATAGTTTGATATTATCAATAAGACTATGAATCATAGTTTGATATTACCATTTAGACTATGAATCATGGTTTAATATCATCAATTAGACTATGAATCATAGTTTGATCTTACCAATTAGACTATGAATAATAGTTTGATGTTACCAATTAGACTATGAATCATAGTTTGATGTTACCAATTAGACTATGAATCATAGTTTGATGTTACCAATTAGACTATGAATCATAGTTTGAAATTATCAATTAGATTATGAATCATAGTTTGATGTTACCAATTAGACTATGAATCATAGTTTGATGTTACCAATTAGACTATGAATCATAGTTTGAAATTATCAATTAGACTATGAATCATAGTTTGATATTATCAATTAGACTATGAATCATAGTTTGATGTTACCAATTAGACTATGAATCATAGTTTGATGTTACCAATTGGACTATGAATCATAGTTTGAAATTATCAATTAGACTATGAATCATAGTTTGATGTTACCAATTAGACCATGAATCATAGTTTGATCTTATCAATTAGACTATGAATAATAGTTTGATATAATCAATTAGACTATGAATCATAGTTTGATATTATCAATTAGACTATGAATCATAGTTTGATATTATCAATTAGATTATGAATCATGGTTTGATATTATCAATTAGACTATGAATCATAGTTGGATATTATCAATTAGACTATGAATCATGGTTTGATATTATCAATTAGACTATGAATCATAGTTTGATATTACCATTTAGACTATGAATCATGGTTTAATATCATCAATTAGACTATGAATCATAGTTTGATCTTACCAATTAGACTATGAATAATAGTTTGATGTTACCAATTAGACTATGAATCATAGTTTGATCTTACCAATTAGACTATGAATAATAGTTTGATATTACCAATTAGACTATGAATCATAGTTTCATCTTACCAATTAGACTATGAATCATAGTTTGATATTATCAATAAGCCTATGAATCATGGTTTGATATTACCAATTAGACATTGAATAATAGTTTGATCTTATCAATTAGACTATGAATCATAGTTTGATATTACCAATTAGACTATGAATCATAGTTTGATATTACCAATTAGACTATGAATCATAGTTTGATCTTATCAATTAGACTATGAATCATAGTTTGATATTACCAATTAGACATTGAATAATAGTTTGATCTTATCAATTAGACTATGAATCATAGTTTGATATTACCAATTAGACATTGAATAATAGTTTGATATCATCAATTAGACTATGAATCATAGTTTGATCTTATCAATTAGACTATGAATCATAGTTTGATATTACCAATTAGACTATGAATCATAGTTTGATATTACCAATTAGACATTGAATAATAGTTTGATCTTATCGATTAGACTATGAATCATAGTTTGATATTATCAATTAGACTATGAATCATAGTTTGATATTACCAATTAGACATTGAATAATAGTTTGATCTTATCAATTAGACTATGAATCATGGTTTAATATCATCAATTAGACTATGAATCATAGTTTGATATTACCAATTAGACATTGAATAATAGTTTGATCTTATCAATTAGACTATGAATCATAGTTTGATATTATCAATTAGACTATGAATCATAGTTTGATCTTATCAATTAGACTATGAATCATAGTTTGATATTACCAATTAGACATTGAATCATAATTTGATATTATCAATTAGACTATAAATGATAGTTTGATGTTACCAATTAGACTATGAATAATAATTTGATATTATCAATAAGACTATGAATCATAGTTTGATGTTATCAATTAGACTATGAATCATAGTTTGATCTTATCAATTAGACTATGAATCATAGTTTGATATTATCAATTAGACTATGAATCATTGTTTGATCTTATCAATTAGACTATGAATAATAGTTTGATATTATCAATTAGACTATGAATCATAGTTTGATATTATCAATTAGACTATGAATCATAGTTTGATATTACCAATTAGACTATGAATCATAGTTTGATATTATCAATTAGACTATGAATCATAGTTTGATATTACAAATTAGACTATGAAAAATAGTTTGATATTATCAATAAGCCTATGAATAATAGTTTGATCTTATCAATTAGACTATGAATCATAGTTTGATATTATCAATAAGCCTATGAATCATGGTTTGATATTACCAATTAGACTATGAATAATAGTTTGATCTTATCAATTAGACTATGAATCATAGTTTGATATTACCAATTAGACATTGAATAATAGTTTGATCTTATCAATTAGACTATGAATCATAGTTTGATATTACCAATTATACTATGAATAATAGTTTGATATTATCAATAAGCCTATGAATCATAGTTTGATATTACCAATTAGACTATGAATCATAGTTTGATGTTACCAATTAGACTATGAATAATAGTTTGATATTATCAATTAGACTATGAATCATAGTTTGATATTACCAATTAGACATTGAATAATAGTTTGATATTATCAATTAGACTATGAATCATGGTTTAATATCATCAATTAGACTATGAATCATAGTTTGATATTACCAATTAGACATTGAATAATAGTTTGATCTTATCAATTAAACTATGAATCATAGTTTGATATTATCAATTAGACTATGAATCATAGTTTGATCTTATCAATTAGACTATGAATCATAGTTTGATATTACCAATTAGACATTGAATCATAGTTTGATATTATCAATTAGACTATGAATCATAGTTTGATATTACCAATTAGACATTGAATAATAGTTTGATCTTATCAATTAGACTATGAATCATAGTTTGATATTATCAATTAGACTATGAATCATAGGTTGATATTACCAATTAGACTATGAATCATAGTTTGATATTATCAATAAGACTATGAATCATAGTTTGATATAATCAATAAGACTATGAATCATAGTTTGATCTTATCAATTAGACTATGAATCATAGTTTGATATTATCAATAAGACTATGAATCATAGTTTGATATTACCATTTAGACTATGAATCATGGTTTAATATCATCAATTAGACTATGAATCATAGTTTGATCTTACCAATTAGACTATGAATAATAGTTTGATGTTACCAATTAGACTATGAATCATAGTTTGATGTTACCAATTAGACTATGAATCATAGTTTGATGTTACCAATTAGACTATGAATCATAGTTTGAAATTATCAATTAGATTATGAATCATAGTTTGATGTTACCAATTAGACATTGAATCATAGTTTGATGTTACCAATTAGACTATGAATCATAGTTTGAAAATATCAATTTGATTATGAATCATAGTTTGATATTATCAATTAGACTATGAATCATAGTTTGATGTTACCAATTAGACTATGAATCATAGTTTGATGTTACCAATTGGACTATGAATCATAGTTTGAAATTATCAATTAGACTATGAATCATAGTTTGATATTATCAATTAGACTATGAATCATAGTTTGATATTATCAATTAGATTATGAATCATGGTTTGATATTATCAATTAGACTATGAATCATAGTTGGATATTATCAATTAGACTATGAATCATGGTTTGATATTATCAATTAGACTATGAATCATAGTTTGATATTATCAATAAGACTATGAATCATAGTTTGATCTTATCAATTAGACTATGAATCATAGTTTGATATTATCAATAAGACTATGAATCATAGTTTGATATTACCATTTAGACTATAAATCATGGTTTAATATCATCAATTAGACTATGAATCATAGTTTGATCTTACCAATTAGACTATGAATAATAGTTTGATGTTACCAATTAGACTATGAATCATAGTTTGATCTTACCAATTAGACTATGAATAATAGTTTGATATTACCAATTAGACTATGAATCATAGTTTCATCTTACCAATTAGACTATGAATAATAGTTTGATGTTACCAATTAGAGTATGAATCATAGTTTGATATTATCAATAAGCCTATGAATCATGGTTTGATATTACCAATTAGACATTGAATAATAGTTTGATCTTATCAATTAGACTATGAATCATAGTTTGATATTACCAATTAGACATTGAATAATAGTTTAATATTATCAATAAGCCTATGAATCATAGTTTGATATTACCAATTAGACTATGAATCATAGTTTGATGTTACCAATTAGACTATGAATAATAGTTTGATATTATCAATTAGACTATGAATCATAGTTTGATATTACCAATTAGACATTGAATAATAGTTTGATATTATCAATTAGACTATGAATCATGGTTTAATATCATCAATTAGACTATGAATCATAGTTTGATATTACCAATTAGACATTGAATAATAGTTTGATCTTATCAATTAAACTATGAATCATAGTTTGATATTATCAATTAGACTATGAATCATAGTTTGATCTTATTAATTAGACTATGAATCATAGTTTGATATTACCAATTAGACATTGAATCATAGTTTGATATTATCAATTAGACTATGAATCATAGTTTGATATTACCAATTAGACATTGAATAATAGTTTGATCTTATCAATTAGACTATGAATCATAGTTTGATATTATCAATTAGACTATGAATCATAGGTTGATATTACCAATTAGACTATGAATCATAGTTTGATATTATCAATAAGACTATGAATCATAGTTTGATATAATCAATAAGACTATGAATCATAGTTTGATCTTATCAATTAGACTATGAATCATAGTTTGATATTATCAATAAGACTATGAATCATAGTTTGATATTACCATTTAGACTATGAATCATGGTTTAATATCATCAATTAGACTATGAATCATAGTTTGATCTTACCAATTAGACTATGAATAATAGTTTGATGTTACCAATTAGACTATGAATCATAGTTTGATGTTACCAATTAGACTATGAATCATAGTTTGATGTTACCAATTAGACTATGAATCATAGTTTGAAATTATCAATTAGATTATGAATCATAGTTTGATGTTACCAATTAGACATTGAATCATAGTTTGATGTTACCAATTAGACTATGAATCATAGTTTGAAATTATCAATTAGATTATGAATCATAGTTTGATATTATCAATTAGACTATGAATCATAGTTTGATGTTACCAATTAGACTATGAATCATAGTTTGATGTTACCAATTGGACTATGAATCATAGTTTGAAATTATCAATTAGACTATGAATCATAGTTTGATGTTACCAATTAGACCATGAATCATAGTTTGATCTTATCAATTAGACTATGAATAATAGTTTGATATAATCAATTAGACTATGAATCATAGTTTGATATTATCAATTAGACTATGAATCATAGTTTGATATTATCAATTAGATTATGAATCATGGTTTGATATTATCAATTAGACTATGAATCATAGTTGGATATTATCAATTAGACTATGAATCATGGTTTGATATTATCAATAAGACTATGAATCATAGTTTGATATTATCAATAAGACTATGAATCATAGTTTGATCTTATCAATTAGACTATGAATCATAGTTTGATATTATCAATAAGACTATGAATCATAGTTTGATATTACCATTTAGACTATGAATCATGGTTTAATATCATCAATTAGACTATGAATCATAGTTTGATCTTACCAATTAGACTATGAATAATAGTTTGATGTTACCAATTAG
Organism: Tegillarca granosa; assembly: GCA_029721355.1. Classification (NCBI taxonomy): domain Eukaryota; kingdom Metazoa; phylum Mollusca; class Bivalvia; order Arcoida; family Arcidae; genus Tegillarca; species Tegillarca granosa. Next base: position 37,363,849 of record CM056598.1, on the reverse strand, counting down.
ACTATGAATCATAGTTTGATCTTACCAATTAGACTATGAATAATAGTTTGATATTACCAATTAGACTATGAATCATAGTTTCATCTTACCAATTAGACTATGAATAATAGTTTGATGTTACCAATTAGACTATGAATCATAGTTTGATATTATCAATAAGCCTATGAATCATGGTTTGATATTACCAATTAGACATTGAATAATAGTTTGATCTTATCAATTAGACTATGAATCATAGTTTGATATTACCAATTAGACTATGAATCATAGTTTGATCTTATCAATTAGACTATGAATCATAGTTTGATATTACCAATTAGACATTGAATAATAGTTTGATCTTATCAATTAGACTATGAATCATAGTTTGATATTACCAATTAGACATTGAATAATAGTTTGATATCATCAATTAGACTATGAATCATAGTTTGATCTTATCAATTAGACTATGAATCATAGTTTGATATTACCAATTAGACTATGAATCATAGTTTGATATTACCAATTAGACATTGAATAATAGTTTGATCTTATCAATTAGACTATGAATCATAGTTTGATATTATCAATTAGACTATGAATCATAGTTTGATATTACCAATTAGACATTGAATAATAGTTTGATCTTATCAATTAGACTATGAATCATGGTTTAATATCATCAATTAGACTATGAATCATAGTTTGATATTACCAATTAGACATTGAATAATAGTTTGATCTTATCAATTAGACTATGAATCATAGTTTGATATTATCAATTAGACTATGAATCATAGTTTGATCTTATCAATTAGACTATGAATCATAGTTTGATATTACCAATTAGACATTGAATCATAATTTGATATTATCAATTAGACTATAAATGATAGTTTGATGTTACCAATTAGACTATGAATAATAATTTGATATTATCAATAAGACTATGAATCATAGTTTGATGTTATCAATTAGACTATGAATCATAGTTTGATCTTATCAATTAGACTATGAATCATAGTTTGATATTATCAATTAGACTATGAATCATTGTTTGATATTACCAATTAGACTATGAATCATAGTTTGATATTACCAATTAGACTATGAATCATAGTTTGATATTATCAATTAGACTATGAATCATAGTTTGATCTTATCAATTAGACTATGAATCATAGTTTGATATTATCAATTAGACTATGAATCATAGTTTGATATTACCAATTAGACTATGAATCATAGTTTGATATTACCAATTAGACTATGAATCATAGTTTGATATTACCAATTAGACTATGAATCATAGTTTGATATTATCAATTAGACTATGAATCATAGTTTGATCTTATCAATTAGACTATGAATCATAGTTTGATATTATCAATTAGACTATGAATCATAGTTTGATATTACCAATTAGACATTGAATAATAGTTTGATATTACCAATTAGACTATGAATCATAGTTTGATATTACCAATTAGACTATGAATAATAGTTTGATATTATCAATAAGACTATGAATAATAGTTTGATATTATCAATTAGACTATGAATCATAGTTTGATATTATCAATAAGACTATGAATCATAGTTTGATATTATTAATAAGACTATGAATCATAGTTTGATATTATCAATAAGACTATGAATCATAGTTTGATATTATCAATAAGACTATGAATCATAGTTTGATATTATCAATAAGACTATGAATCATAGTTTGATATTATCAATAAGACTATGAATCATAGTTTGATCTTATCAATTAGACTATGAATCATAGTTTGATCTTATCAATAAGACTATGAATCATAGTTTGATATTATCAATTAGACTATGAATCATAGTTTGATATTACAAATTAGACTATGAAAAATAGTTTGATATTATCAATAAGACTATGAATCATAGTTTGATATTACCAATTAGACTATGAATCATAGTTTGATATTACCAATTAGACTATGAATCATAGTTTGATATTATCAATTAGACTATGAATCATAGTTTGATCTTATCAATTAGACTATGAATCATAGTTTGATATTATCAATTAGACTATGAATCATAGTTTGATATTACAAATTAGACTATGAAAAATAGTTTGATAATATCAATAAGACTATGAATCATAGTTTGATATTACCAATTAGACTATGAATCATAGTTTGAAATTATCAATTAGACTATGAATCATGGTTTGATATTACCAATTAGACTATGAATCATAGTTTGATATTACCAATTAGACTATGAATCATAGTTTGATATTATCAATTAGACTATGAATCATAGTTTGATCTTATCAATTAGACTATGAATCATAGTTTGATATTATCAATTAGACTATGAATCATAGTTTGATATTACCAATTAGACATTGAATAATAGTTTGATATTACCAATTAGACTATGAATCATAGTTTGATATTACCAATTAGACTATGAATAATAGTTTGATAGTATCAATTAGACTATGAATCATGGTTTGATATTATCAATTAGACTATGAATCATAGTTTGATATTACCAATTAGACTATGAATCATGGTTTAATATCATCAATTAGACTATGAATAATAGTTTGATATTATCAATTAGACTATGAATCGTGGTTTGATATCATCAATTAGACTATGAATCATAGTTTGATATTATCAATTAGACTATGAATAATAGTTTGATATTATCAATTAGACTATGAATCGTGGTTTGATATTATCAATTAGACTATGAATCATAGTTTGATCTTATCAATTCGACTATGAATCATAGTTTGATATTACCAATTAGACTATGAATAATAGTTTGATATTATCAATTAGACTATGAATCATAGTTTGATTTTACCAATTAGACTATGAATCATAGTTTGATATTATCAATTAGACTATGAATCATACTTGTTTACATTGTCTATTCTACATAAATTCGTTCGATTTTTCTTCATACATTTCTTATCGAAAACAATCTGGTTTTAAACACCACTTGTCTTACTCAGCCACTTTTGACTTGTGTCATTAGTGGTCTCTTAAAACAGGTTTGACAGTGTATTCTATATAGACACTTCATGGAGGTTTGTTAACATTTTATAGGGTGCAAAAATTGTTTGTCTCTTATGAACATATGTCCTTTATGTAATATGTATAGGCAGATTTTATTGTTAGTAATATTGTTTTAATATATTCAATTCAAATTTTATTGTCGTATAAGTCAAAACATAACTTGTGACAATGTACATGTAAACGTTATTAAAGCTGCATTAAGTTTTCCAAAGAAAAAAAACAAGAGGCCAATGGGCCTTAACGCTCACCTGAGGAAATGTCCAAAAGCTTGCAGCCATAATTTTGACCTTTGAACATATGAACTTTATATCAAAATGGTCGTAATATCAATACCTACAATATTCTAATATACATGCTTGTATAAAAAATTAATGGTTTTCAAGATAATTTCCAGTTTCAATACACTTATGTAGCTATGACCTTAACCTTGCAACATATGACCTTGAATCATATATCAAAATGATTGTCATATCAATACCTACAATATTCTAATATATACGCCTATACAAAAAGATAATAGTTTTCAAGATAATTAACAATTTCAGTACACTTATGCAGCTATGACCTTGAACTTTGAACATATGACCTTGAATCATATATCAAAATGATTCTTATATCAATACCTACAATATTCTATTATACATGCCTATACAAAAAGTTTATAGTTTTCAAGAAAATTAACAATTTCAGTACACTTATGCAGCTTTGACCTTGACCTTTGAACATGTGACCTTGAAACTTATATCAAAATCATTGTCATATCAATACTTACAATTTTCTAATATACATGACTATACAAAAAGTTAATAGTTTCAAGATAATTAACAATTTCAGTCTTCTTTTACAGCTATGACCTTTAACTTTGAACATATGACCTTGAATCATATATCAAAATGATTGTCATATCAATACCTATGATATTCTCATATACATGTCTATACAAAAAGTTTATAGTTTTCAAGCTTATGCACATTTTTAGTATTTATAAGCCAAAAATAACATTTAAGGGGCAACAACTCCTTCATGGATTATCATATTGTTACAAAACTTGGTATCTTGTTAAATGAACAGTTCAACAATGTTTAAATTCCTAAATCTTTTAAAATTTGCAAGAAAATTGCCTAAAACTGCATAAATCACAAATTAGGTCATGACCTTGATTTGTGACCTTAACCTATTTTAAAGGTCATTTCAAGAAAAAGTCAAAACTGAAAACCCCATGTCAATATCTGTTTAAATAGTCAAGTTATAACAATTTGAAGCCATTTTATGAAATCTTTAAAATTAAACGCAAAAACGTGTAACCCATTTTTCAACCAAATTTCACGAAATGAACAAACTTTAGGCTTAAGACCCTAGAGAAGCCAAATATCATATCAGATTTTTTCTCACATCATCGGTTTTGGAGAAGAAGATTTTTCAAGATTTTTCTACACCTAGGTCACCTTGACCTAGTTTTGGTAGCCATGGCAACGCCATGAACAAATCTGAATTGCATCGGCCCATATATGCTTCTGACCAAGTATCATTGAAATCTGTCCAGCAGTTTTGGAGGAGAAGTCGAAAATCGGTGTTAACGACGCAAGCACACACGCACATACGAACGCACGCACGCACATACACACGCCGCGCCATGCCATAAGCTCACATGAACTTTCGGTCAGGTGAGCTAATAAAGCGGTGCTGATATACTTAATGATGTTCCTAATGAACGATTTTACATTTGGTTCAACGATAAAAGCTCGAATAGATACATTTCCCAGCAAGATGAAGCGTGTGGGATCTAATACATGTATTTAAGAAATCACTTCGTGTTTGGTAACGTACATGAGGGTATGAACGATAGTGAAGCACGCGCAAATTAAGCATAATCTGCAAATGCTTAATTTGCGCGGGATTCACTATCGTTCATACCCTCATGTACGTTACCAAACACGAAGTCATTTCTTATATTTACAATTCTTGGCATATTCATGTGTAAAATAATAAATAAACTATGTATAAAATCAAGATGTACCATATTCTTGAACCTTCTTACATTGTATAGCTTTTTACGGACTCCTGTATATGTGCTTGCTTCGGGCCACATAAAAAAAAACAAAACAAAAAAAAGTTCCAAGTTTATAACATATTTTAATGCAATATATGCACAATATATCGCGATATTTTGGAAGGTTTATGTATAAACATTAACACGTGCTTTGACATGTGTTTTTATAAATAGATCAGGAAATCCCTGACATCTGTTTACAAATTTTTGTGTATTCCTACGCCCTTAGTTGTTACGTCACATCGACCTTAGTTGTTACGTCACATAACTGCACGTTCTATACTGAAGTCATGAAGATATGAACTAGTGAGTCTAAAAAGGGATCACATAGTACAAAATATTAACATGGTTACGTCATAAAAACCGGGCCATTTAAACGCAACTTACAAAACGGGGAAATATATAATACAAATACCAGTTAAATTTTGATGTGCCAGATGTGCACATTTCGGAAATTCATTCCTCATCAGTGACACTAAGACCGAAAAGTTTGATACATAAAAAATATAAGCCAAACAGTTGAAAATAATGAATCTAAAGTTTCAAAATTATATAAATCCAAATCCAGCTAAGGAATGCTGTGCATGAGGGAACAAACCTTAGTTTTAATTTAATTCCAAATTTTAGACGACATAAAATTTTGCTAAATGGTACATTTTCTGACAGCACAAAGTACTGCCTACTGAGTTATGGATACCCTCGGGGAGTTTTACTCCACCAGCAGCGGTACCCGCTCAGGGGTAGTAAATATATAATACAAATACCAGTTAAATTTTGATGTGCCAGATGTCCACATTTCGGAAATTCATTCCTCATCAGTGACACTAAGACCGAAAAGTTTGATACATAAAAAATATATGCCAAACAGTTGAAAATAATGAATCTAAAGTATCTTAAACAAGAGTTCCGCATGGCAGAGCATGATACGCCCGTCAAATCTGCAAGTCATTTATGTGGATATTTTGTTTATTATGAACTGTAAAGGGACTTATACAGTTCATATGAGCTGTTCATATTCAATAAGTCAATTCAATTATTCATCACAATGATACAAAATGCAGTGCACAAGTCAACAAGTACAATAAAAACAATAGTAATTATTGAGATTTTGGTATTATTTTCAGTAACAAAATAGACTTACCACCAGCCACACCATTTATATAATTTTACCATCATGTTCTTGTAACCTTCATCACAAAATTGAGGTAATCTCTAGTCTACTGGGTTGTTTCAAAGACAGCAAGTTCTTCAGCCTACAACTCTATGTGTATCTGCTCCCTGGTAGAATAAATTAAGGAAGCTAGAGTTACGGTTCCTGAGCACTGCACTTCGGATCATCGTGGTAAGTAAGCATACCAAGTTTCAAGTCATTCTGACCATAGATGTCAGAGTTATGGGCCAGACAAACCCGCCGCGTACTGTGGCAGCACACAAAGGGGAATAACTCAAAAATTAAGGAAGCTAGAGTTACGGTTCCTGTGCACTGCACTTGGCATCATTGTGGTAAGTAAGCATACCAAGTTTCAAGTCATTCTGACCATAGATGTCAAAGTTATGATCCGGACAAACATGCTTACAGCATTCAAAGGGGAATAACTCAAAAATTAAGGAAGCTAGAGTTACGGTTCCTGAGCACTGCACTTCGCATCATCGTGGTAAGTAAGCATACCAAGTTTCAAGTCATTTTGACCATAGATGTCAGAGTTATGGGCCGGACAAACCCGCAGCCAGTACGCCCGCTCGCCCGCCCGCCCGCCCGCCAAGGGTGATCCCATAATACGCCCCGTCTTCGACGGGCGTATAAAAATGAATCTCACGATTAGTGTTAAGTTATCTATTTTCAAAGATAATAATTTTTTAGTAAATCAAAAAAAAAAAAAAAAAAAAATTATGCCATAAATTTATTTATTTATTTATTTATTATTTTTATTTATTATATTATTTTTTGACAGAAAAAAAAGGTTTTTCGTTTTCAAAACGTTTACACTTGTAACACGTTCTTTGCTTACGTGGTAATTTTAAATAATGTCCCTTTTCTATAAGCAGATTATGATCATTAATTCGAAATTGTGGAAAAATTCGTCTTGTTTTAAATTTTAGATATTTTAAGTAAACTTTGGGTTCGTTTTTAAGCTTAATATCTTAATATAGATGTAATTTATTACTCTCGTTTAAACTTTCAATTTTATTGTTAAACAAGTTAAAGTAAAATGAGTTTAAACTATCTTCAGTAGAGGTTTTTATATAACTGACCTTTTTCACATTTTGAGAATTTGTCATTTTGTCAGATTCAATATTAAATTCATGCAGAATATCTTTACGTATATGTATGGCTATAACTGGAAGGTGATCTTCTGACTAAATATACATGTGCGCATTTAAATCCAACAGATAAAAATAGATTTCTATTTTTAAAACATAGTTTAAAACGGGAAGTCCAATAATGGCATCAATTATTCTGTTGTGATCTTTGAACTAAAAATAGTCTTTTTATGAAAAAGTGAAAATGGTGAATTAATTATTGTATGTCTGAAATCCTTGCTAACTAAACAATATGATTTTTTATAACATTTACTTTCTTCTGGTCCGAACCCGAACTTTGCCGATTGTGTCCGAATGCCAGAGCAGGAAGTAATTTTGAAAAAATGCTGTGTGTTTTTAAGACTAAACATTTAACATTTGAATGTTAAATATGACTAATTAAAAATGGACAGTTTCGGAAAAAATATATTGGTCCCAGCTGCTATATGTGGACTGACTGTGCTTGGTTATCAGGTTTTCAGGCGGATTCAAGATAACAATACAGAACAACTAGTGACTTCCAACTCTAATAATGTCGACCAAACAGCAATACATAGTACAGGGGGCAGTGATGAAACGTCAGTTTTAACAAATGAAAAGTCTAAATTAGTATGCGACGGCACTTCAAAGAATCAAGATCATGGTCTACCAACACCAGAAAGTCCATTGTACACAGATGGAGGTGGACCATCTTTAGAAGGAAATGGGAATAATAACAGCTCTCTTAATAATTCGTGCTCAAAACAAGTTGCAGTACAGACTGAAGCACAAGTACCTAGACTTAGCCCAGAGGCAGTCAAAAAAATTCATGATCTCGAGAGTAGTTTCTTTAAAGGCCTTGACCAAAAAGCAAACTTAAGTGACGATGAATTGGGAATACTTGGCGAATTGTTAATGAAAAATAGTTCATCTTGTTCGTACAAGTTCTCAGAAATTCTACTGGCTATGAGAGAACAGGGTTGTTTTCGTACAAGATGTTATAAAACTACAATTATGCGCATCTTAAAATCAGCAAACATATATCCGAACGATTCAGTTTTTGAACATTTGGACATGCTTGAAGAGAACATAAAAATAACAGTTTCGGAGGATTTGCAAAAGAATACTAGATACAAGTTTGAATATGATATTGTAATAGTCTTTACTGACGAAGACCATTCAAAAGCAGTGGAGTTTAGCCAAAGTGTTGAAAGCAAGTTCGAATCATTGGACGTAAGAATAGCTTCTTTATCTGACATTGATGGAAACACGACAGAACTGCGAGGTCTTGAAAACGCATTAAGATGTGCTATGTATGTTTTTCTTTTGGTATCTTCAAACTTTAAAGATGACGATTTCAAGAGATACGTTGGTGAGACAAGTCTCACCGAGTGCTTGCAAAGCCAAAACGCTAAATGGAGAGTTTTTCCAGTTTGGTTAGAAAGGGACATCAAAAGATTTAAAAACTGTCCATATGAACTAGTAGCTATGAAGGGAATAAATTTCTTCCACGTAATTGAAAATCAGTGTGAATACAGCATGAATTCTGTATGGAAAAATCTTAAAACTTTAATCGAAAAAGGACGACAACAGATACAACCTGTGGTGGAAAATATTGCATAGTACATAGTATGGTACCATTAGCTCAGCCACATCTTTTTATGCAGAACAAACTTGTAATACATAGTAAGGCATGAATTATAGGAACTACATACTGTTTGGATGAAAAAAAAGTTATTGTAACATTCAAAAGAAACTATAAACTATTTAATTATTTCTTATGCACAATAAGAACAATACATTACCATTTTAGCATCAGCGTTTGAGATTCTGGACATTATAGATCTACATAATAGAGAACAGGGATATTTTTTTTTTACAAAGACCACGAATCTCGACTTGAAAACATTTTTAATAGATCATAAATCATTATATAAGGTTGTGAGTTGAGGCTGTAGCATTTCCATTAAAAACGTGCCTGCTTCATTAACTTGCATTTGATTGACAGGTGTAAGGGAAATGCCAATGTAAATTTCGTTTTAGCTAAATCTAAATTATATTTGAAATTTAAATAAAGCTCTATATAGAATACTATAAAAATTGTTTCAATTTGAACTACTGTTTATGATTTCAAGTAATTTATGAAATCCTTTTACATGAAATGCATTCAATATTAAATTCATTCATAGGGCAAAAATTAGAAAAAAAACGCTCCAAATCTGAAGATAGAGCTCATTATTCGTTTTAATTCAAAACATTTCAGCCAGGATGATTTACCGGTTAATATGTATATTGTGTAATGCTTTATTTCCAACTGATCGGTTGCTCCATCACTAACATATTTGAGTCGTACATACGTAGGATATTACAAACTTAACATAAAGACCAACAAATGACCTTCACCAAAATTTATTTTAAAGCTGTTGAAAAATCTACACTTCACATATATTGACTAATACAGAAAGACTGATGAAAATCTTTTAGATATAGTTAGACAAATCTGCTGTGTATATTTCAGATATCATTTGAGGTTAAGCTGCACAAGATATTTCCAAAATAGCCAGCCCACCGTTTAACTGTCTATACTGATCTCTGACATATAGGTATCAATATTATCCTATGGTGATGTAATTAGTAAAATACTGACTGAGCTATATTTCTAGATAAAGTAAGTGAAGTCTGTTAAATGATATAATTTTCTTAGTGTTATAAAGATATACAGGGTTATTATATAAAACGCAGTATATAAAATGTGCCAGAGTTCCAGGCATTAAATACCTCTTTGTGTGGAATAATATCAAGTTGGTTACTGTTGCGAATTCCTGGAATAATGCTGTTCTTAGGGTAAAATGTCAGTCATGTAATTTTATTTGCAGTAGAATGAAATGTTCACAAAAATGTTAGGTATCATGGGTATGCTGATAAACCCATTTATTGTTGGACTACTGACAATAAGTGTTTTAGGTGACAATGTTATTTTTTGATGATTGTGTTATTATCGCTGTTCCTAGGATAAAATGTCAGTCATGTAATTTTATTTGCAGTAGAATGAAATGTTCACACAAATGTTAAGTATCATGGGTATGCTGATAAACCCATTTATTGTTGGACTACTGACAATAAGTGTTTTAGGTGACAATGTTATTTTTTGATGATTGTGTTATTATTGCTGTTCTTAGGGTAAAATGTCAGTCATGTAATTTTATTTGCAGTAGAATGAACCGTTCAAACAAATGTTAGGTATCATGGGTATGCTGATAAACCAATTTATTGTTGGACTACTGACAATATTATTTTTTGATGATTGTGTTATTATTGCTGTTTTAAGGGTAAAATGTCAGTCATGTAATTTTATTTGCAGTAGAATGAACCGTTCAAACAAATGTTAGGTATCATGGGTATGCTGATAAACCTATTTGTTGTTGGACTACTGACAAAAAGTGTTTTAGGTGACAATATTATTTTTTGATGATTGTATTATTATTGCTGTTGTTAGGGTAAAATGTCAGTCATGTAATTTTATTTGCAGTAGAATGAACCGTTCAAACAAATGTTAGGTATCATGGGTATGCTGATAAACCTATTTATTGTTGGACTACTGACAAAAAGTGTTTTAGGTGACAATATTATTTTTTGATGATTGTGTTATTATCGCTGTTCTTAGAGTAATATGTCAGGCATGTTATTTTATTTGCAGTAGAATGAACCGTTCAAACAAATGTTAGGTATCATGGGTATGCTGATAAACCAATTTATTGTTGGACTACTGACAATAAGTGTTTTAGGTGACAATATTATTTTTTGATGATTGTGTTATTATTGCTGTTCTTAGGGTAAAATGTCAGTCATGTAATTTTATTTGCAGTAGAATGAACCGTTTAAACAAATGTTAGGTATCATGGGTATGCTGATAAACCTATTTATTGTTGGACTACTGACAAAAAGTGTTTTAGGTAACAATATTATTTTTGATGATTGTGTTATTATCGCTGTTCTTAGAGTAATATGTCAGGCATGTTATTTTATTTGCAGTAGAATGAAATGTTCAAACAAATGTTAGGTATCATGGGTATGCTGATAAACCTATTTATTGTTGGACTACTGACAAAAAGTGTTTTAGGTGACAATATTATTTTTTGATGATTGTGTTATTATCGCTGTTCTTAGAGTAAAATGTCAGGCATGTTATTTTATTTGCAGTAGAATGAAATGTTCAAACAAATGTTAGGTATCATGGGTATGCTGATAAACCTATTTATTGTTGGACTACTGACAAAAAGTGTTTTAGGTGACAATATTATTTTTTGATGATTGTGTTATTATCGCTGTTCTTAGAGTAAAATGTCAGGCATGTTATTTTATTTGCAGTAGAATGAAATGTTCAAACAAATGTTAGGTATCATGGGTATGCTGATAAACCTATTTATTGTTGGACTACTGACAATAAGTGTTTTAGGTGACAATATTATTTTTTGATGATTGTATTATTATTGCTGTTGTTAGGGTAAATTTCAGAAATGTAATTTTATTTGCAGTAGAATGAAATGTTCACACAAATGTTAGGTATCATGGGTATTTATTGTTGGACTACTGACAATATGGTTTTAGGTGACAGTATTATTTTTTTAATGCTTGTATTTTTGTTGAGGACATAAATGGGCGAGTGTGTAGTCAGTTATTTTCACTGCATTGTGTAAATGATACTTGGTCTACAGGGCTCTGTTAATGGAAAATTCACATGTACATTTGTTAAATGTTGCTGAAAATATTATTTTATGTGGATCAGTCTGTTTATCAATGATTTTATTGCAGCAACATCAACTGTTTAAAAATGAATTATATATTTGTAATTTAATGTTTTTGTAATGTTATTAATACAGGGTCTGCAAGTTCCATCATTAGGTTAGTTATTTGTAAATTGGTTTTATTTTGGCTTTATTGTTTCATGAAAAACAGTATTACATTGCAGTAGCTGAGAACTTTTGAACATAGACAAAAATTATAATTTTATAGTTGAAAAATGGATTTTACATGTATCTCAATGTATAAATCTACTTGCAGTAATTCTGTTTTTTTCTTGAGTTTGTCTAGAAAACACAGGATCTAACCTAGAAATAAAGTCTTCATAACTCTTGTTAAGCAGTACTTATGCTTTGTACACAGTGGATTAATGATTATCACAATACTATACTTTACAAGTAAACACAAGTCAATTCATCTCTGAACATAAAATAAATTTTTATATTTACAATCGAAATAAATTTCCTTCAATAAACTATTGGTCTAGGAATAGGAATATGTTTCATAAATTAATTGCTTTATGCGATACTCTTCCTTTTTTTCTTGACGTTCACAAAAACTACATGGTGGATGAAGAATACTTTGACCTGGTTGTGCTATTCTTACACAATATTATTTTTTACAATTCTATTTTAAATCAGAAGGCATTAAGAAAAGCACTGATGGGATGCTTAATATAAGCAATGAACTTTGAAAGTAATCTATTTAATGACATGTACTCTGATGAGATGGGATTGTAAATACATGTATTAGCAATGAACTTTGATTGCAATTGATTTATTAGCATGTAACTCTATTGTGCTGCATGCAAATTTTACATGAACCGCTTTTGGGTTCATTCAATTTGGGTGTGACCCAATAGAGTTACAATGAAAGTTCATTGCTTAAGTGACCTTCTGAACTTCAATTCATGAAATACACATAATGTCATGTAATGCCATTTATTCCATTAAAGAAATAGAACAAGACTGAAGATGATTACCAAAAGACATAATTGTAAGTTAATATATTCCAATTTATCTCTAAACATTATATGGGTGTTTATATGACTCTCAACCTACACAATGACATATTTAAACTTAATGTCACATGATGTCATTTCTATATCTAATTCAAGAAAAATGTTTCAAAACCTCTCATTCTTTCTTGGTATGCATTTCAGTTGACTTGAATTGTATTGATCCGCATCCACTGACATCAAGATCAGCTATACAAAATTAACATTATTTTGTAAATCCGGTTTATTAAGTTTCATATACCAATATTCCGAATTTTCTCCTTTGTAAATGACAACATATGTTATATGTACCATAATATTGTATGTGTGTCAAGTCTGTTTTCTCACCATTGTTTATACATGTAATATCTAGAATACTACATGAACCTTATTCTCCATTCTAAAATCCTTCTAAGATCAATGAATCTTCTGTGCCTGTAATCGTGCTGATATTGCATCTAGTGTCTGACCCAAGAGCGGTGGATTTGTAAAAAAATATGTAAAAAAGTTTCTTTCTTTGTTTAACAATGGATCAGATTTTAATGCCTAAAATATGAAAATAAAAGTAAATTTAATAAAATAATATACAGAAATATTTAAATAAAGTGCAAAATTCTTTACAAGCACAAACAAATTGTTGTAACTGACAATTTCTCAAAATAAAGAGGGGTCTCAGTGGCCAAGTTTTCCAATAACATGCACCTATCACTCTCTTCATTCAAAACCATTAAGGCAACAATTTATTATCATATAAGCTTTTCAAACATAATGACAATATGATACATAATTTTAAAATCCTGAAGTAGAAAAGGATAAATTTGTTGAATGATACAATGTGATATGTAGGAAATTGTCAAAAATTTGACTAATTACTAACTTCAGAGCAAAATACTGAAACTTGAACTATAAAATACAATCACACACACATATATATACAGATTGTAAGGCTTTCATAACATACAACTGTGTGAAGTTAGGGGAAAAAATCCACAGCAAGCATTCTCAAGATATAATGAAATGTGGGAACGTCAGATGGACAGATGACTAAGTAGATAGACAGAATTTTGTATACCAAAATACCTCCCATCTTAACTGAGGTCTTAATACCTCTGTGAATAGAAGATAACAACATGAGACAGCTATCAAGGTTACTTACTACTTCAAGCAATTAAAACAGGTTTAGCTAAGTATATATGTTACCAGGTTGTATTTCAATTAAATGACAGAACAATTATTATTACCTGTTTCTTTGAGTCCACCTCTTTAACAATATCTTTAATAGCATGCTCTAATTTCTGTAACATATCATCTAACTGTGTCATGGATTCTAACAGCTGACGTGGGGTTAAGGTTGGCTGTCCACCTGTTGTACTAGAGCCATCATAAACCATATTCTCACAATCTCGTAAATTTTGTTCCCTAAATAAAAAATGCACAATTTTCTTAATACTTCACAAACAACTAAAGATACCATAATTTACATATATTGAGACAGTTTAGACCATCACAAAGTTTGTAGTGCTGAAATGGCAGGGATTATTGATTTTTGAGTGGTTTCATATATTGCAATTTCAAACCTGTAATTATAATAGATGTATAGTTTTATCTTTTTGAAACATTATACATGTATTGGGATTTCTGATACCACAAAAAACAACTCACTGTCAACCAGGGATTTTTCTGGCCACTCACAGGGTCCGGTAAAGGGACCCATTCCCAATGCCAAAAAGCATACATTTTTCCCAATTTTGTAGGGAAAAATTCCCAAATGATCCTGCTGATCCTGAGAAACTTAAGAAAAAGTGAAAAAACTATATTTTTGGTGTAGCTTGTTTATCTTTATAATAACCTGTATTTATGCACATTTTGATTTATACTCGATGAGGATCTGGAAGAATGGGAGCAACTCATGAAACAACTTTCTCAGATGTTTGTATTGAAGCCAGTCTATGAAGATATTGTGTTAATGTCTGAGTGATTTGGTACAAATGAGTGACTACCAGCATGTATCAAAATAGTAAATATTCCAGGCAAAATATTTGATGTGCTGACAATGTGAAAATTTTTAAAGTTTAATGAAAAATTTTACCAAAATGTCGATTTTGTCAACAATTTTCCCAATTTCATCCCAAAGTCCCTTTCCCAAATATCCAGAAAAATCCCTGGTCAACTCAAACAAAAACAAATATCATTAATTCAAAAATAAATACTTATACATGTCATTCCATTGTCATGTAGATAATGAGCACTTTTACATTTTTTAAATAAAAACTTGAGGAATTTATGTACAAGTAAATTATATATGTCTGTGTCTCAATATACAAGAAAACTGGGATTTTCTTAAGTAAGGTATTGTGCAAAATTGGAAAATTTATGAATGGAAACAATGGCTCTACCTCTGACTTATAGCCACCAAAATCAATAGGTTCTTCCTTTGATGAATATCTGTCAATTTATAAAATTTAATGAAATTCAAGGAAACATTTGTATTACAGACTGAAGGACAGACAAATAAAACAATTAATGCCTCAAAAAGTTCAAATACTCATTCATTTTAAATATACCAACTAATATCCAAAACAAGTCCAACTATTTTTATGAGTTTACTACATAAAGTCATATACTGATATGAATGTATGATGCGCCATCCAAGACAGTTGCCATCCCCTTACTTTTCTATACAATGGGAAATCTCAAGGCAATTAATTCCACTAGGATTTCACAACACGTTTTACAAGCAGATAAGACAACAAAAATATCTGTTTCCCATTTTTTTATTTAGTGAAATTAAACATTTTTGTTAATATTAAATTCAATATGCAAGATATTTTCATACATGTTTTCAATATATGTTTCAGATGATATGAGCTAAATATTTTACAAGATCTCAGTATTTAACAACTTCACAAACATGAAACAGAAAAAACACAAAAATTTATTTTAGGTTTTCTGACACAACAATTGTCTGTCTGTAAAAATCAAACTTGTAATTATGAGACAATTATTTCTGAAATTGCAAAAATCACACTTGTCATGTGAAGGAACTTGTTTTCAAAACCAAACCGGTTGTTTGAATGAACATGTTTCTGAAATTGCAAATTCACGTTAGCCATTTGAGGGAAGTTGTGTCTAAATTTGTAATTAATTGTCATTTAATTCTTTATGGTAAAATCAACCACATCAGTGACAAAATCACAGATCTTAATTACAATAGTGTATGTCTAAAATAGCAGAACCACAATGGTCATTAAAAAGAACTTGCATGCCCTAAATCTGTGTGCCTTTAACACTTCTGAGATCTTTCTTATTTAACTTACAACAAATCTATCCTATCTTCTTTTCTAGTTCTGTCAGACATTACATTTTCTTTTACTGCCTCACAACAATGTTCTAGATTTTCTGCCTCTTCTATCAGATTCGTATAACTTAAAAACAAATGTTTATTTTCCTTCACTGCATCAGCATCCACTGTAAAAATTTTAAGGTAAAAAATAAGTGATAACGATTACATACTTGACTGAAGTAAAAGGCTGTCAATGTATCATTCCATCTCAATCTAAAGGTTTTTCAGCACTGGAAGCACAAAAATTACTCTATTTGTACTACAAAAGGGGATGGCTGTACGTTCGAACACTGACCAGGTCTGACCCAAGACTTGAACGTCATTACTCAACTCAACTCTATTTGTTTTAATTTTAACTGTAATAATTTCAGAAAATTTATGCATATCAATGAAGATGCTAATCGAGTATATTGCCAAAATTTTTGACAACAGTTTTTTGCAGGTGTAGAGTTTACTGACAATTTAAATACATGCAACTATAACTAAACTCTATCTATTTTGCACTAAAATACATGTATGAACACAATTAATACTTTTACAGTAGTTAAATGAATTTTTTTTTTTATATACAATATTTTCACCTTTATTTTCTTGATTCACAGAAATGTTGAAATAAAAAGATTCTGAAAATTTCTGTTGGACCAGAACCATATACAGTTGACTCTTGATAAAGCTGCATTAAGTTTTTCAATTTTCTGAATTTTTTTTGATTTTCTAAAAATATATTTTTTTAAAAAATAGATATCTTCTAACTACGATCCGTGACATTCATTTTCTAAAATTTCATTTCTTTTAGCTGTAAATAAATGGAATCCTCTGACCGGTTGGTCAGTGTTTTACGATGGTAATTATGAGCTTGGAGCATGCGCACGGATGTACGGAAAACCCTAGAATCGAAGGTGAAACATGACAGATTGCATTAACTGTCCTTCATTAATATCCAGATGTATTTGAAATGGTGTTATGTATCCCTTACTAAGTCACAAATGACAAATTCAACGAAGTTCTGTGTTTAATTTATCATGTTTCACCTTTTTGAAAGTTGTGTTTAAATGACCCGGGTTTTGATGACGTAATCATGTTCTAATATGAGATCCCAAATGCTGCATCTTGCTGGGTAAATACTGTAATTTCTGTTTTTATTCGAGCTTTTATCGTTGAACCAAATGTAACATTGTTCATTAGGAACATCATTAGTAGATTAGCACCGTTTTAATTTTTTCTTTGGAAAAATTAATGCAGCTTTAATTCGAATTTGAAGGGGTCAGATGAAAAATTTCAATTTATCCGAATTTCTAATCAACCATTTTGATCACTGATGGGCACTTCAGAATGATGAGAAACGAGAGATAATGCCTCATAGTAAAGGGGTCCTCATTCATGTCACATGCATGCTGTTATGTATCATAGTGTATCACTTACAATTACCATTGAAAATTTAAGATTAAGTTTAAATTAAACATTAAAAATCTAAAATAATTTTAAATTTTTCTATGGTAATGTAAAGCTCAACAAACTAAAGTTTTTTTTAACAATAAAAAAAGTAAATCGGAAACCATCAGAAGTTTCAAGGTTCCAATGAAATTTCCTGTTAAACACAAAGATTGATCTTGACTTTTATTACAACATGAGTTACTCCTGTCAAAATTCATTAAATTTTAGTCATAATCATGATCATAACTTCTTCATCTGTAATTCTTAGCGTGCGACTTACATGTATGTGATTATTAAAATCATGGCTTGGCATGTCACACAGTAGCTGAATGGTGTATACCATTTGCGTTGACCAGTTCCGTATTCTCTTGATCAATGACTGTGGAAGTAGGGGACCGCCCACTTTCTAACTTAACACCAATAAAATTTTTCCTTTTACTGACAGTTTACTATGACCTGACGGGTATGTACAAAATGAAAATCATGAAAATAGCAAGGGATACTGACTTTCTTTTTTCATGTGTATTTTTAGTCGGAAATTAATCTTCCAAGTAAACCATCACTGATGCTATAAACACTTCTTAAACAAGAGACGGATTAATTATTTCAGGTATTAATCAATATTTTTAAGATAAAACATTTTTGTGTACATGATTTTTTTTTTATTTTGCTGCTTGCTTTCAACTTGATTTATAAACAAATCCATAAAACATTTTTGTGTACATGATTTTTTTTTTTATTTTGCTGCTTGCTTTCAACTTGATTTATAAACAAATCCAAACTACGATACATAAGGAAGGTATAATTCAATTCAAATGTTGGTATTTTCATTACACATGTAATTTTTGTAATCTGGACTGAAAATTCACTCCAATTTAAGCAAAATTTCGAATTTCGTTATTTCGATTTAAACACACAAAACTGCATAGAAATACATAGCGATTTGACAGGACCGTTTGTATCAAATCGATTTAAGCGAAAATTCAATTAAAACGATTTTGAACTAACAAGAGTTGACAGTACATATTTTAGAATTCCAGAATGCTTTATATAATCTCCAGTTTTATTTCCAAAAACAAATAAACTCAAAACAATTTGATCTATTTAAAAATTGAAAATCAGTCTATACCAAAAAGGGATCTGCATTTCTTTGGGGAAATTGTTTTTAGTGAAACATAATTATGACAGCTGGAGAACTACTATTACTGCTTTTATCCTTCTGTCCTTATCAAATTGAAATCTTCAAAATTAAGGATTAAATTAAATTTAAAAAAAAAAAAAAATACTGTACATAAAAGTATTATACACATTACCTAACATATTATATAATCTAGAAGTAAACTTGTCTCTTGAATCTATGGTCCCTCTCTGATGTTTAGCAGCAGTTAATGCTGGATCATCCATCATTTTCTACAAAAAAGAAAACAAAAACACAAACAATAAACAGTTACATGTATTTAGATTTTCTATATGCATATGAGATAAAATATTGAAAATTTATAGAAGATATAACTTGTGCAAAAATGACATCATTGTAATAATCAAAGTACAAGCTCTTTAAACAACAGCAAGATTGTTTTGATTGTTTGAAAATTTTCACTTACAAACAATTAACAGAATAATTAAATTCTAATTAATCTATGATTAATAAGAAATGGCAGAACAGTGCAAATTTTCTGCACATCTTATCCATCAATAAAATTACACCAAAAGTTCTCGACATTGGATGTCAACAATGACTCTAGAATTATGACAAAAAATCTGTACTGCATGTACATGTATATAACAAGAGGCCCAAAAGGACCTGTAGAGCTCAACTGACGAAAAAGGTTCTTGTGCCTCCATTTATATAAACTCGGTACAGGGACTTGAGCTGATGTTAAATGCTAAATATAATAGCTGTAGGCCTTACAGTTTCAGAGAAGAAGATTTTTAAATTTGACTTCCCACATAAGTATAAGTAGATATATGTGCCCCTGGGTGGGACCAAAAATGGCCCAGGGGCCTTTATTTGTACAAACCTGGTAAAGAAACTCGAGCCAATGTTAAATGCCAAATATGAAAGCTTTAAGCCTTACAGTTTCAGAGAAGAAGATTTTTAAATTTGATTTCCAATAAATGCCTATGTAGATATATGGGCCCCTGTGGTGGGGCCAAAAATTACCCAGGGGCCACCATTTGTAAAAACCTGGTAAAGGAACTTGAGCTGATGCCAAATATGAAAGCTTTAGGCCCTACAGTTTCAGAGAAGAAGTTTTTTAAACTTGATTTCCAATATATATATATATATATATATACATACACAGATATATGGACCCCTGGGGTGGAGCCAAAAATGGACTGGAGGCCACCATTTGTACAAACTTGGTAAAGGTGTTCAAACTGATAATAATTACAAACTTCCTGTTGTTACACGATTTAGAGCAATTTCATTGGTTGTTTTCCTGTCAAATGACATTATTTTCCAATAACAATGTTTTCTACCGGAACTACTTTTGACCAGTTTCGGTAATTACCTCTATTAATAGAAGTTATTTTTAAATTTTAAACAAATGGGAATGTCTTCGAGATTGGGCAAATATTCCACCTAGAAACATTAAAATACTTCAATTTTTTAGATTAAAATTTTGCAAAAAATTATTCGACTTGACATGTTCTGATATTTGTTTACCAAAACATTCAATGTATTTATTTATAAAATATTTTTATCGCTTTGTAATCCAGTCGCGGAGAATCCCTTTTGTACACCCCTTAAAAATCCAAAGACAAAATAAATTTTGTTACACACCTCAACCCATTTCTTACGCGTGTTTTCCGAAATCATGCAAAAAATATCAAAAAATTATAATTGAAGTCGTGTATACACTGCACATCATCCGAGAGCCACAGCCACATCAATGCCAAGTGATACTGAATTTCACATCATGCTTATGTCAGGCCACAGTTTACAACTATAGTAGGACTGTTCAGTTCACAGAAGAAACATATCAGTGATACCTTCTCGGAAAACGTCCAGTCTAATGCACCCCCTACCACTTTTTTTACCTCCACGTGTCTCTGATCAGCCATTAAGTAGAGCAGCTACAACTGATGTCATCATTAAACGAAATCCCTTTCAGCCCATAGTTGGCAAAAATCGGTTTCAACCAAGAAAACATTAATTCCATTTCATAAGTTGGTTCCACGGATTTTAAACACTGTTCATTTACTTTTCTTTTGTTATGGGAAACGTCAACCTGTAAGTTCACACGCATGTCCTACAAACGTATGATAGTCGTACGTTGTTGTTGGTAAATATGTTGTCACGAGACATAATATAGTACCCTTTTCTCAAAGGATTTAATTGTAATATCATTTATATGTTGACTGAAATTAACAGGAAAATGAATAAAAAGATATCAATATAAAACCTTTTTGAGTTTTTTACAAGACATTTTATCGTCTTTTAAAGGTGACATTTAATGTATTATTACGCCGTGATGTTGTATCATCGATTTTCGGAAAATCAGTTCAGAAATGTAGGTCAGCTAAAAAACTGTTTAATTTCGGATTTGTAATTAAAAGAATTGACTGCCAAATATGAAAGCTTAAGGCTTCATGGTTTCAAAGAAGAAGATTTTCAAAGTTGATATCCCATTATAAGCCTTATTTGCACTTTTTACGCAGTATGACAGAAAAACGCGTAACCTAGTTTTTGACAGAATTTCAAGAAATGTATAACCTATTTGTTTAATGATGTCTAGATGCCAAATATCACATCAGATTTTGCATATAACCTGTCGTTTCAGAGAAGAAACTTATTTTAGGTTTTTTGCATTTTAGGTCGCTGTGACCTACTTTTGGTTGCCATGGAATCCAATTGCATAAATTTTCATCTACTCTTTCTAGGAATCATTCCTGCCAAGTTTTGTTAAAATTGGCCCAGTAGTTTCAGAGTTTTTGCTGTTAATAGACGCACGCACTGACACATGCATGCATCATGCCATAAGCTCATCTGGCTTTAGCCAGTTGAGCTAAAAATGAATTTGAATGTGTTTGTAAAGGTATTCTTCTAACAAAGTCATTTTCACATTTATACCATTCTTTCTTTCCATGAGTTAAGCTGTAACTGTAGTCTCTGTCTTGTAGCCGTAAGTAAGCGATGTAGATCTCGGTGTCCTCTAGCTTCAACTTCAAAAGCTACTGTCAAAAACTCGTTTCTAGATCTTTGTAAAATTAACTGCTGTATAAGCTACAAATATTATTGTAAATAGCATCAATAAATAATAATAAAATATTGAAAATTTTCTGACAGACATGGATTGTCAATATGGGAGATATATCAATACTTCATGTTTATACTAATAACTATGGTATTAGATTTGAATCTGTAAAATGAAATTTACTTATCTTTTATTTAGAAAAAATTGTGAATTAAATTATGCACATAACCTAATGTACTTCTTAATATCACTGAGTGCAGATTGTATTCCAGTTGAGATTTTTTGACTTACATTAAGACAACACCATCTATAAAGTTGAGACATCTGTACCTACCTTTAATGTATTAATGTGCTGGTGCAAATCAAAAGAAAGTTTCTTTTTTTGTGCTATGCCTACCAATATCACAAAAGCATCTGCTCACTCCAAAAAACCCTTTCTATAAACATGAATATCAGTCATTTTTAAAAGCTTCTAGTTTACCTGATCTTGTTTTGACACAAAATAATCTTGTCTTGACAATTTAAGGTTGTAATCTCCTGTTAAAATCCTGGACACTTGTGAAGCAGTGTTTTCACGTATAAGCTGAGGTACATCACTGTCTAGCATATACATCATATCTCTTTTTATGGATTCTAAAGAAGTCTGATTGTCTTGTAACTTTTTGCTGTAAGTAAAATATGAGGTACAAGTTTTATATTACATATTGAACACTTCATGTAATTTCCATATATTAAGAAAAGACATCTTAAAGTATATTTATATATAATTGGTTAAACCATAAAAAAATATAAACTTTATGCAAATAAAAAATACCTATGTTGTTTTACTGCATTTAAATTTTAGGCCTAGGGAGACTAGTTTATATAAGAGTCTTACTCTTGTTCTGGAATCTCTTACTTGTGTAATGTAAACTTGTTTTATATAATTGCTTAACAAAAATAAATACTGTTTAAACTAAACTATAACTAAATTTTAGGCCTAAAATAAATGTCTCCCTCTGACATACAGGTACATCAGGAATGCATAATATATTTTCAAGATTTTTTTTTTTCATTTTAATTACTGTTACTGTTACCAATTTACAGTTTTCTACAGACAAAAAATGTTTTATATCATATCATACATGTAAGAACTACTATAGAAGCTATATGAATACCTCAAGTCATTAATATCACGACCAAATGTACCAGAATTAAGAGATTGTAGTATATCCTCAGCACATCTGAGACATCTGCCAGCTTGTTTACTGTTCAACATAGCCTCAATCCTCTTGGATTCACTTTTAGGGTAACTAAAAGAAGAAATACTTGCTAACAGTACTTGCCTTTTCAAAAACATTTTTATGTACAAACATATTGGTAATTGTGAGAGAGGTAAAACATCTTCCACAAAAATTCAAACTTTGACATGCTTTTGACTCACTGCATTGACAAAATATATAAATACAATGTTAAATCAAAAAAGTGCATTTAGAAAGGGAAATCTGTGTAAAACCAAACGGTTTTTACCATTTCATTTAAATTTCAGAAAAACAAATTACCGGTAACCGCAGTTTAATTGCATTCATTTCATTTTAAAAATATGATAATCATAGCTTACTTTATGCTTTACTTTTGGAACAGAACAACAAAATCTATGTATATTAATCTCAGACATGTCATAATGTAAACAAGAAACAAGATGTAAAAAAAAAAAACAAAAACAAAATTAAATAAAAATAAAACATAACATACAATGCCTGAATTCTGGCAAGTTCTTTACAATCTTCCAAATTAACATGTTCTCTCTCTCCTCTGACTAATAGACTATTGGGATCACTTATTTCTAGGAATTCATACTGTGAACCTTCCTCTTGTCCAGCCATTTCAGCAATGCCCTGAAATGGAAATCCATTGATTTATATTGTTATATACCATATAATAGTCTAAAAATATCAGAGTTACTTGTGTGTGTGAAGAGGAGGGGGAAGGAAGTAAACATTTAAGACACATAAAAATATCTGAAAAATTGATATATAACTTTTAAAGACAGAAATAGTGGTATGTTTTCATTACAATGGCCCTGATCAATTAAGTCAATTGTATAAAAAATTATTACCTCAAAAAATTGTTTTCTTGTATAAGCTGCAAGTTCTTTTCTGAATTTTTCTTCTGATGCTGTGTAATCATCAAGTGATATCTGAGACAGAAACATTGGAACTTGAGCAGTTGTTTCATCAGTTTCTTTGGTATTTTGTGGTACTCTATATAACTCACTTGCTCTGGTGACAGACTGTGCCAGCTTCTCTACTGTACTGTTTATCTAAGATATAGAAACAATTGTGAAACTGAAATTTAATGTACATTTACTGTGACAAGCTACTGTATATAAGTCATTCATGATTTTTATATACAAGTCATTTCTTATTTAAATATATTGTAATATATGGGGGTCTCTCTGCAGTTCACCACTTGGTGTTGAATAATCCAGGTAAGTACTATTTAATAAAACTTGTTTTAAGGATACTATATCTATAAACTTATCTAAGGTCTACTGGTTGTACATTCGTGATTTCTGATTCTGATATATTAAATGTGTCCTTAAAGATGCCAGATACAAAATACCCTTACACTTACACTTTCCAACAAAAATTTTGAACTGTCACAATTTGGGATCCCAATATCTCTTTAAATGAGTAAATCTGAAAGCCCTTCACTTACACATACATGTACATGTAATGACTACCAAATATCATCCAATTTGGCCCTGTGGTTTGACAGTAGAAAAATAAAGTGTAAAAAATTGTTTAAGCATGACTAGCATTGCACAGTGAAACATGTAAAAACACAGAGAATATCTGGCTCAGGTAGGTAAACATTTGAACCCGAGGTGTTCAGTTCTAGAATAAAACCAAAAATGGAAATATTTGGAGAAAACTACAGAACTCTGACAAGCTTACTTACAAACTCATTAAAATTCACACACAAACTTCTTCCTAAATTTGGTTGCAAGAGATATTTTGATCTATATGCGAAGGCTTTATATCACAAAGCCATTGAGATTTGATATAAAGTAAAGCCATGACTGAAATTCTAAGTTAGTATAAAGGACTCCCAAGACCAAAGAACGTAAACAGAATAAGATGAAATTGTAATTCCTAATGTCCCAAGTAGCTTTTAACAAAAAGTAACAAATATGTACCTGATTACTATCAGCCTGGCTTTGTTCTAAACATTTTTTGTACTTTAATTTTATTTTAGATTCTATGCTTGATAATTCTGATCTTCTGTGACTTACTGCTGTGTGATGGAGACTGAATAATAATAAAAAATAATCAAACTTAAAGTACTGTGTAACAGAACAATCCTTAATCAAAATAAATGGAACCAACATAAGGAGCACAACCTGAGATTTAACAACAACAATAACAACAAATGCAACAAACTATTGAATTACATGTAATTGGTTTCATGACACTTACTGAATTTACATCTTGTAAAGTGTTTTGTCAGATAGATAAGCCACTATTCTATGCAACTTTTGTCAATGTTAAACAGTGATTTTAAAGTAATACTTCTATGATGTGTATCAATGTGACTCTGAATTTCCAGCTATTGCATACAGCTAAGATAACAAAAAGGTTTTGTTCCTTTAATCCAATATTTTAAGACTGCAAATTTCATTTGAAACTGCATTTAATTATGCACATGTAATTTAATTAAAGTTACACCAATTGAGTCTAAAATAAACCACCCCTGATTTTAAGTACATGCCTTTAGCTGACTGAATTTTTTTAAATTTGGTATTTAGGCTGTATGAATTAATTGTAAATATCCATACCTCAGCTTGTTTCTTTTCCGTATTAATGACTGCTTCCTCTTTTTATAAATATGTAAATCTCTGCTCAAGGTCTCAATGTCTTTCCTACAAACAACAAAAATGGCATAAATGACTACGGATAACAAAAAGTATCAAAAACTTAGCCTCAGATCAGAGAACTTGTCTTTTTTCAATGAAAAAATTGAAGTTCTAATCTTTATTGCAACCCCATGTTAAGCCCCACTTTAGTTAAGATGTCTGATTATCACCAATCCATTAATCATGTAAAAACTCAGTTTGTTTATCACAGGTCAGATACTTTAATTATAAATGATAACCGGTGTGTTGAACTTGACAGGTGTGAAAGGTTAAAAAATTGACAATCAACATCAATTCAGAATTTCACCAACATAAACCAAAATAATGGTGTTATTATGAGCAGAGAGTTTTATTTCTTCTAGAAGTAGCAGCCAGGTGCATCTTGCTGTCAGTTTAAGTCCTTTCCTAATTTTTTTAATAAATAAAAATTTTTTGTAGAGGTGTCACCTGCCAAACACTTCAGTGGCTACTTTATGAAGGCCTCAATATAAAAAAAAAAAATAAAATAAAAAAAGTTCTACCAATCTGTTAAAGGGACGATCCCTTACTTCAGTAATGAAAGTCCCCCTTTAGAACAAGAGATTTGACAGAAAACAAGTGGCATACAGAGGAACCCTGTAATAACATGTTATATAAATGGTAACCTCAACATGTCTTCAGTGACTGTTTCTTCATCAACAGATGTGAATGTTTTCAGTGCTTCTTCTAGCTGCCTACCATCAAGTACACCCTCTTGTGATCCAACAAGTTCATTATATCTGAAAGTATATATGATCTACTTGTCTGCTGTACATGCATGTACTATTTTTTTTACTTTTTATATTTGACTTTAAAAGCTGTAGAGAAATACATGTATACTGTAAAAAGAAACTTTATAAAGTTTCTTTGTAGACAGAATATAGAGAAATGGTATCAGGTCAATTCGCCCCACGGTAAATTCGCCCCCACTTCTTGCAAATTTGCCCCCCATGTCAAAATCGCCCCCTTCAAATTCGCCCCCACTTCTTGAAAATTCGCCCCCACTTCTTGAAAATTCGCCCCAAACTTTTATTGAGATTTTACCTTTTTAAAACTTTTTTTATTATTATTAATTTTATTTTACCTCGAATATGCCAAATTAACACTGTTAACATATTATTTGTGCATTGTGTGTGTTGCAATTTATGTCGAGTATTCATAATGCATTGACTGAATTCACACATAAGACAGCGATTACTGTAATAATTTATATTGAAATGGTGATTATCAAAAGTCCTTTGTACGATTATTGCTATTTACCTCTAACCACCAACTGTCCACATTTTCAACTTGGACAAATATATGGAACTATTAGACGGTACTAGACGATAGCTGTTGTCTGGATAATATCTTTAATTAATCAATAAAAACTTTTCTTAAGTGAAATACTCACTTCCGTCCACTACCGTCTAGTAGCCTCCAGTATTTAGAGTTGAGTTGAGTAATGGTGTTAAACATATCATATCATTTAGGTCAAGTTCTAGTTTTTTTCACAAAATCTCATTATACATGAACTGGAAACGATGAATAAAGCACAAAGCAAATTACCCATAAATGAATGCCCTAGGCTTTTAGAAATGTTTTAAAATTAAATAGTAATGATACACACGCTTCTATGTCTTTCAGATCTATGACATTAGCAGAGCTAACATTATTACAAAACCATTCCAAAAATGGAAACACTGCCTCATTCTCAAACATCCAATCAAAGGCATTTGGGTCTTCCGTGTCTGCCTTTGGATATCCAAGTTGCTTTAGGGTATCAATAAACTGTCTACCACTCATTCTGAAAGATATGAACAGAAAATATTTTCAATAAATTTACACAAAAATTACATGACAATAAAATTTACACATACATCATTTGGTAAATACATTCACCAGATATAGTTAAATATATTCAAGCTAAATTTCTATTTGGTAAAATTGATACTACATTGCAATTTGCATCCCATAAATATTTTTCATACTAAAATGTGGTGATTTTTTTCACATTTACAAGTAACTATAATAAAAGAAAATCATACATAGTTAAAACATATCAATATGCTGTCATAAAAATTTGACTGCATCTTGCTAAATTGTATATGACTGAAAATCAACAAACTTTCATGACAGCAACAATACATGCTGAAATGGTGATAAAAATAGGGTAAATAACCATGTTAAGACTAATTTTATGGAATTAGATGTATTGCCTAGCTTCATAGACTGCAAGACCATAAAACTCAATTTTGATTTTCAACACAAACCTTTCAAATTGAAATCACGGTTACAGACAAAAAATTAAAACCTTAGCATAAACATGACTACTATGATCACAAAACAATACTGATCAATTTCTTCGGAGTGAACTTATTTTCTCTCCTTCCAATATTGCAACCTGAAATGTACAGGTTGTGACGAATAACTTACATGTAAGATCCAGTGGAAAAAAGGGGTCCGTTTCTTATCTATCGCCAGTTATACTGGATATTGGATAGAATCTATGTTATATATGTTTACAAAATAAATATTTCTCAATGATAAATGAACTGTGTTGTGATATTATAACCCTGTTACAGTAACATGTTGAAACAAATGATACACAGGCTCTTGGTCAGGTATTATGGCATAACATATCATTATAAATGACTTGGTCACAATTCTTAGCCTCAGAATATGACAACATTAGCCAAAATTAATTATTAAGACATATTACGCTATAATGTAACGGTTCGTTTCAAAGAAGTCAACTTGTTTTTCCTTACTTCTCGCCTCGTTAACTTTTAACTCCCGCAAAAGTTTTAAAACCTTTGATTTCATTGGTTGTGTCTTCCTCCTCTTTTATCTTCTTCCCCTGAATGGAGCCGCAGTGCGCAAATGATCTCCCTTTTAGTAACTCTCGTAAAACGAATCATGTGACATTTGTTTTTGTTTGTACTTTGTATTTTTGTTAATATTTCCTTGTTGAGAATTTTTGATACAAAAATAGTTCCAGAATGAATTTCATATCGCTGTTTCTCGTATTAACTTCATGGATAGCGACAGTTTTTACTTATGATGTTGATAAAGGTAAAGTAAATCCAAAGCTCAAACTAATACCCGGGATTAGACAGTTAGACAGAGTGAAAGTTGAAAAATCCTGGACCAAAAAAATCTGCACATTTCTGTAATTTAGGTTTCACCTTTTTTCGTAATTTATAATTAAATCCATATAATTTATTGGAATACTGCACATGAATTACGGTATATTATCCAGAATATATAACGGAAATGATGTTATGAATTCATTTTATGAGATGACATTACGCATATTACAGTGTATTAGGAAATACACATACTTATACAACGTACTTTTGCTAATAAATGTGTTACAGTATTTCAATTTGTAGTAGCAAAATGCATCTTAAATGTGTACTTTTGTTTACAGTTTCTAGGTGTAAAGGATAATGCAAAATTTAGTAATAAATTAATAATAGATCTTAGATCTTTTAATACAGACTTGGTAAAATATTTAACTAGTTTGTTCTTATTACTGGTAAAATGTAACTATAAATGACAATTTTTCTGTCATCACTATTTTTATATGTGTCTGCAAAGACTCTCTGACGCATCAACCAAGTGTAGTACATGTGTTGCCTTCTTGTTCTTAATTTATGTACCCAATAAGTCATATTTAGTACTGTACTATTATCTGATTGATTACCTTTTCAGAAGACATGAATAATTTACAGATATTCAGTCAACATAAGAATTGAAATTGGGATTTGAAGAAAGTTTATTTACCCCTAAAAGAGTCTGTTTGAAGCCCTGCATGTCATAGCTTTTCTAATCGATGATTTAAGATGATATTTATATGTGTTTTTGTGAATTATGATACATTTCAGGCTATTTTTGGCAAGTGACAGATTTTCATTATGATGCAAACTACAGTACAGCAGGTAACCCAAAACAAATGTGTCACATGGGGCCAAGTGGTGTAGCATATCATAATGGTGTCTATGGAAACTATAACTGTGATTCACCATGGCAACTTGTAACATCTGCTATATCAGCCATGAAATCAATCCATTCAAATCCTGACTTCATTCTTTGGACTGGGTATGTACATTTAATAGATTTCTTGGAAGAATTTAAAATGCTATCATAATATAATAATGATGATTCAGAAAATTTTCATTTCATCATTCTCATTTAACATGTCAATGTAAGGGTAAAACGGAAATCTTTGCATTGTATGCTGTAGCTGGAGAAATTGCCATGACAATTGCATCTTATCATTTCACTGACTAAGTAATGGGTCTGTCGAAAAATATCTAATCAACATTTCTTGTGGCAAGTACTGCTAAGCTTATTTCTCAGAAACTATTGTCTCTTATTATATATAAAGCTACATGTATTTATAAATTTACAATACTGTTTTGATGTTTTAGTGACAGTATACCACATGTGGATGATAAGACAATGAATGCAGAAAAGATATACCAGAATATTGGAAATGTAACGCTGCAGTTACTCTCAGTATTTCCTAACACAACAATTTATCCTGTTCTTGGTAACCATGACTACTATCCAGAAGACCAGTATCCAAATGAAAAGTCATCACTCTACTACTCTAAAATTCTTACCGAAAGTCACTGGGATAAATTACTTGATCAGGTGGCAGCAGAACAGTTTAAAATAGGTATTTTATAATAAAAGATACACGTAACTGTATCATAGAACAAGCAATCAAGTGTAGTGGTCTGGGAAGCTTAGTTTTTAGAGCACTTGCCAATAGTTTGAAAGGTCCTGGGTTTGATCCCTTGCCCAACTCTGCATTTTTCTACTTTCTGTTACAGCCAGTGTGGCTATTAGCATGGACTGGTATTTGTGACCATATTAAACTTACTCTGAAAGTATCTGGGTGAAATTTTCTAAGGACCAGGGGAAAATCAATAATAACAGGAAAGGAATGTAGTGGTCTGAAAAGCTCAGTTAGTAGAGCACTTGCCTATAGTGCAGGAGGTCATTGGTTTTACCTCCTGGCCAGACCCCCCATTTTCTATTTCCCATTACACATGTACATATAGTTACCAGTACATAATCTTACTTTTTTACCTTTTCTCAGTAAAATCACCAGGTTTTTTTTGTGACTAGTATTTTATTTGGTTTACCAGCATACCACATGATAACCTTAACATGTAACTGCTTTTTACTTAGAATATGTTTATGTTGCCTGTTCCCTGAAAAAAGACTTTTATATTAGCGAAAACATTAAGTTATTTAATTCGACATCATTCCCACAAATGTAATGGGAAATATATCACATGGTTTTCTGGTTAACCCCATCAGTAAGAATAGTTTAGTCCAACTAATCCCCAATTTATTCCTCAATTTTGTTCCACATGTTCATAAACTGGCAACAAAACAACAAAATCAAAAGGACGCTTAGTTTGCTTAGTTGGCTATTAGTATGACTAAGAATGACTATAAAATCTGACATTTTTCAGTGCTCAATACTTAAACCTAATCATTTTTCATTTACTTACAATAGGTGGTTATTACAATGCTACCACCAAGACCAACCTGGTCATTCTTGGACTGAATACTAACATTTATTACTCCATGGACAAAGCCACAGCCCATAAACAAGATCCCGCTGGTCAGTTTGATTGGCTACAGAAACAGTTAATGCAAGCTAGACTAAGAAATCAAAAGGTTAGTGTAAAATTTATACATGTAGTTGATTTGAATAGTGTGTTACATGCTGGTATAGATGGTTTCACTTAATTCTGAAATGGCAGAGAAAATAGTGGAAAGCACCAACATGTCAAAAGCCAGCTAATAACTTCTTTCTCTGAAAGATATGTTAAAAATCTTTAGCCTTTATCAGCAAGTGTCCTTAAAAGCAGGATAAACCGTGAAAAACTATCCTTTAAATCTTCTAATTACTAGTAACAAAATCAAACTTACTGTAACAGTGAAAATTGCAATGAAACCAAATATCCTCCAATAAACTGTTGGACTAGGATCTATCTGTAGTGATTGCTTTGTCTGAGACTTTTCCTTTTTTCTTGATTTCACAAAAAATTAAAAGTGTTTGACTTCACAATTTGCATATATATTATTGATATGTTGTGGATTGCACACAAATTTTCTATGAACCAAAAGCTGTATTATTTTACATATAAGTAAAATGTCAGAATCTTTCAGATAAAACTTTTTGGTTTGTTTAGATCAGATTGAATTTAATAGGAAATGATAGTGTTTTATGCCCCAGCACAGTTTCTTTGTCAAGGCAGTCAGTTCTGGGTTTGTAAAGTGCCCCAAGAAAAACCACTGACCTTTGGCTAGCAAACTGCAATTTATTTTACACTAAGATCTGATGTTTTAAGGTGTCAGATTTGTAGGGGTTTTATAAGCATATTGACATCATTGTTCTGTATAAAGGCCAACATGGATAAAATTGCAAAAAAAGTCAGGTACAACTTTTCCTGGTCATTATAAACAGGTTACCATTCAAAGTATTGACATCATTGTTCTGTATTAAGGCCAACATGGATAAAATTGCAAAAAAAAGTCAGGTACAACTTTTCCTGGTCATTATAAACGGGTAACCATTCAAAGTATTGACATCATTGTTCTGTATAAAGGCCAACATAAATAAAATTGCAAAAAAAGTCAGGTACAACTTTTCCTGGTCATTATAAACAGGTAACCATTCAAAGTTGGACAGTTGTGTAGATTAAAAAATTAATATCAAACTACCAGTATATTTAGCATAACATTTCAGATAAATCTGACTTATGGCTGATATTAAGACTCAGACCTATCTTATATAACCTTTGTTTGGTTTTTTTTATGAGGATGCATGTATTAAAAGCACTGTGATACTTAGTGACAGTTTATCTATATTTCTTGTATAACAGGTTTTCATAGTCTCCCATGTTCCACCAGGAGAATTTGAGCTGGTCCGAGATATCATGTGGTTTTATTCAGATTACAATAACAAGTACTTGGAAATAATGAGGACACATAAGGATGAAATATCAT
The DNA here is from genome assembly GCA_029721355.1 of Tegillarca granosa. Lineage (NCBI taxonomy): Eukaryota > Metazoa > Mollusca > Bivalvia > Arcoida > Arcidae > Tegillarca > Tegillarca granosa. The sequence continues at coordinate 37,330,754 of CM056598.1, read as the reverse complement.
CACAGATCTATGGACATGAACACACAGACAGTTTTAGAATACTGAGAGATCATAAAGGTAATGTTTGTGTGTGTGGGGGGGGGGGGGGGGGGGGGAGGAGTTTCTTGATAATGGTCGTTAAAGAAAATTTTCAAATATTGAGAGATTGTAATATGTAAAGGTAACTTTTTTGAAAAAATCAAGTGATTGTGTTCTAGTAATTCATAGTTCACAAAAAAATTCTTTGTGGTAATGCTGATCCATTTTTATCAGATTGTCTTCTGAAATGAATTTCAAGCTACAATAAAAGATACAGTAGATTAAAGTACAGGTGTTTTATGTCCTAGTCATGATTCTTTTGCTTATATCAAGGTAGTGAGATCAGAAATATTGGCAAAAATCGGTGTACCAATGAAAATACATGTCACTGACTTTTGGCAAGTGAATTGACAAACCTATGGCAAAGGAAAAACATATTGAATTATCTCTTTTTATAACAAAGAAACAACATTACATACTTTTTACACTAAAAGGACTTGAAACCCAAAAGAAATTAACTTAAAACATGTACATGTATACTACCACTAACATTTAAACAAATGCTGTAGACCACTCTTCAAAGCTTTTTTGGCTCAAGTAGTCTGTTTTGACATCTCTCTCTCTCTCTCTCTCTCTCTCTCTCTCTCTCTCTCTCTGTCTATATATATATATATATATATATATATATATATATATATATATATATATATATATAAATAGATGGCTATAACTTAGCCACATGTCATTTCATCATTTTTAAAATACGTAAGTCTACTTTTGTATGTTCCTCTCTAGAAAATTCCCAAATTGACCTTTACATTACAAAAATCTGATTTAAGAGATGTTGGCGATGAATGGTTTTTTTTGTTTTTTTTTTTTTTTGTTTTTTTTTTGTTTTGTTTTTTTTTTTTTGTTTTTTTTTTTTTTTTTTTTGGTTTTTTTTTGTATTTTATTATAAAAATGTTCTTATTTAAACTTCTAACAGGTGAATTTGTCTCCATGTTGTATCTGAGCCCAGCTGTAACACCGTGGAAAAGTACACTGAAAGGTGTTGGATCGAATAATCCATCAATAAGACTATATGAATACAACCAGCTGAATGGAGACATCATTAACTTCCAGCAGTATTTCCTAAACCTTACAAGTGCCAACAGCATAAAACAGGCTAAATGGACACTAGAGTATGATGCTCTCAAAGACTACGGCTTGAAAAATTTAAGTCCCAAATCTTGGTCAAGTCTGGCAGAATCATTTAAATCAAATGGGCAAAATTTGAACAAATACTTACAATACAACACAGTTAGTCAGAATTTAAATCTGACTTGTGATGATTCCTGTGTGTTGAATCATGTCTGTGCTATAACAGAACTAGAAAAAGATGCTTATACAGATTGTATAGATAATAGACACACCACAACACATCATGGATCAACTCGACCTCACCACCATCCATTACGGCCAGTTCCTCACTATATGTTTTATATTATTGGTGGACTTGGTGGTCTTTGTTTTATTTTGTTTATTGTCATTGCTATAATTTGTGTTAGAAAGAGAAAACATGTGGTTCCTCCCAGGTATTCTAGATTTGGCTCCAGTTTGTCTAATGGTCCCATTAATTAATTAACCAATACACTCAGGTAAAAAAAAATTAACAGAAAAGTTGAATAAGAGACTGGGTTTGATCAATTTCAGAAAATCTTTTATTCATAAAATTTGTTGCAGAATTTTTAATTATTGAATTTTTAAAACAAATTGTATTTGTTTCTAAACCTACAGTGTTCTGTAGTCAACAATAAGCCAAAATTTTTATGTTAAACTTGAATTCATGTCTTACTAATTTAATACATGACCAGAAATTAACATAACAAAGAAATTAAGTTTTCACCCCCATAATTGAAATATTTTATTACAATTTTATAGAATTAGGACAATTGAAAATAAGATGTATTGTCCCTATGGAAGAATAAACACTTTTTTTGCAATGTAAAAAAAGAAAGTCCTTTCTTATAAATAATAGTTGGTTGAAACTAAAACACTTTTATGTATTATATTCAGAAATTGGTTTTGCTCAATCAAATATGTAATTTTTGCCACATTGAACTGGTACAAATATAAATATACCAGCAAAGAGTTATTATTGACTAAAAAATAACTATTTGTAATTTTTTATAATGTGGAGGGAAAATAAAATGCATTCAGCTTTTTATTCTACATTTTAAATACCGGTAATACATGTATAAAATTTTTTTGCTTTGTTTTATTACAATTCTTTTATTAATTTTCATTGTTTTTATTGCAAATAGAGATAAATTAATTTTATAAATCAAGTCTAAACAACAGGTTGTAAATGAAATATGATTGTGAAATATGTTAACTAAGATATATATTTTTACTATGTGTGTGTGTGTGGGTGTGTGTGTGTGTGTGTGAGAGAGAGAGAGAGAGAGAGAATAAATATTCATTTGTAAACTCTTACTTCATTGTACATGTATTTACATTCCTTTTATTATTCATTACATAAAACACATTATCAAAATAGTAACAATCACTTGATACAGATATTCAGGCCTACAAATAAATTTTACAATGCAAAATAAAGCCTGGATGTCTGCAGAACCTCACATCTGATAAATCCATGACATGGCATACAATATTTTATGTCACAAAACATGCAGTTGTTGTTCAAGCTTCATGCCTGAAAACTGGCAATTAAATGTTTACATCACCCTGATCACAGATAACTGGCTGAGTTTTCTGTCAGGTGCTGTTCAAACAAATGTAATGCACTTAATCATTTATATTTCCAAAAAAGAATATACTCATACAGTAAAACATATATTAATGTTTTACACTGTTTTGAATGATTGTAAATACAAGGAAAGGAATTTACTTTTTTCTTTTATGTATTTTACTCTCTTTTAGACAGGTAACAAATGTAAATTTCTATTTATGATAGAAAAAAGTAATTTCTTAGGTAAGTTACATATATATTTAAAAATTAACTGAGGAAAGAGAGAGAGGGTGTGTGATGGTCCTTTTAGATTGCAATTTTTGTCTCCTATTCACATGGTAATTTACATGGATGTAGTTCAGTTATGTGTTATCAGTCACAATATCCCACAATACTTGCGATGAATCAATTTTCAATTACTTGTCAATCATTTTTTTTGTAAATTGGGAAAATTCTGAATCGTGCTTGCAATATCTATACAAAGATTGCATCACGTGGATGAATTTTTTAACATCTTTATCACTAATCATTAAAAATCCATACACATATACAAAATAAACATAATTTACTGTAAAAGAAAATAATGTTTATATTTTTCATCATAGCAAACTACTCTATATTGCCTACAATTTTTTGTGAGCTCATTTTACTATATCTGATAAAAGTCATCTTTGACAGAAAGTATTCATAATTTTCATTATTTCTTATTTTCCTTTTTTCTTTTTCTTACTTTCTTTCTTTCTTTCTTTTTTTTTTTTTTTTTTTTTTTTTTTTTTTTCAGATAAGATGAATATAATGAAGTTGTTTATTTTATAGTCCATTGAGTCTGTATGTACTACATGTATGATTTCAGTTTTATGTGTGTTAAATAATTGGTTCTTCTACATGTATGTAATGAAGGTGATAACATGCAGTTATTATACATACCAGGTATGTAAAAATCAGCTTTGGAAACTCTTAAGATTGTTTTCTTGAAATCCATGGATAACCCAAAATTGTTCTTTTATCCTGATTGTTTTTTAAACTATTATTGTGAGTCATAACTAAAGTCCTATGGCATATACTTTATATCATTGTTGTTGTTAAATTTTTGAAATTACATGTATGTTCGGGAGGTAGCAAGTTCCACCCGCGACCAGACTTAAAAAATTAGAGAAACTGTAGTTGTTGCTCAGCATTAGGAGTACAGCCTCTGGAACTACAGCATTTTCATCTCATTAACCATTAAAAAAATTTTAGTTTCCAAACCAGAAGGATGAATTATTTATAAAATGATTGTTCACAATGACAGTATACATGTTAATTTTAATAATTTTGTAATTAAATGTTATTTAAAATGTTAAATTTTATGGAATAATAAAATATTTTACAATAGACATGTCCAGTAACTTTGATTTGTAGTTTTAGCTCACCTGGCTATATAATCAAGTGAGTTTTACTTGATTTCATGATGCCACACATAATTTTGTTTTTATATTTATATATGTATGATGCCCCTTAAAATCAGAATTTATTTGTAACAAGCCAAGCAAAAACCAAATTTATCAGCCATTTAATACAAAGAATTTTGTAATACTTAAACTACTGGTATATAGTTTTTGCTAGGGATCATATACAAAATGTACACAAAATCTTAACATTATGACCAGAATCGTCATCTGAGAAATAAATGGACCATGTTTTATCTTCTAATTCAGTTGATTGTGGAATTAAGATGTGGATTTCCAGTAAATATGTGCAGCAATACTTTAAGTGCAAGATAAATGTCATACAGAATTATGTTAACAGGTTTTTTGATTTTGATTCAAGGAGATAAATTCTGATATCATTGTCCAAGAACATCTAAAAAATAAAAGGAAATTCTTTTGCTTGACATGTCACATAAATATTAATTGGCCTCATAGAACTTTTGTTCTGTTTATTCTTTATAGCTTCTTCAATTATATTCCTCTGGCACACAGGTACTCCAGTTTCCTCCACCATCCCAGAACTGACTGCCTTTATATAAGTAAAGGAATCTTAACTGTGGTGTAAAACATTAATCCACTCCACTTTTAAGCTCACCTGAGCGAATTCTCAAGGTGAGCTTTTCAAATACCCTTTTGTCCGTCTTCTGTTGTCCATAAACTTTTCACTTAAACAACTTCTTCTTACCCTTTCAATTTTGCGAAATTAGATGATGTTGACCTACATTGAAGGTCACAATGACCTAGAGTAGTAAAACCTTTAAACATCTTCTTGTCATGAACCAAAAGGCCTAGGAGCTTAGAACTTCATATGTATAATGAGGACAAGAAGCTCTACCAAGTATGAGAAGCTGGTTGACCTTGACCTACATTGAAGGTCACAATGACCTAAAGTAGTAAAACCTTTTAAACATCTTCTAGGCATGAACCAAAAGGAGCTTGAAACTTCAATTATAGCATCAGGACAAAAAGGTCTAATAATTTTGCGAAGCTGGTTGACCTTGACTTACATTGAAGGTCACAGTGACCTAAAGTAATAAAACCTTGAAACATCTTCTTGTCATGAACAAAAAGGCCTGTGAACTTGCAACTTCATATATACGTATATATAACATCAGGACAACAAGCTCTACAAAGTTGGTTGATCTTGACCTATATATTTTAGGTCAGAGTGACCTAAAGTAGGAAAGACTTTAAAATCTTCATTTTATTGTCTTCTTTACCAAGAGGCCCAAAAGGGCCTGTATCGCTCAACTGGCACTTTATTTGCATGTGAATTTCAGACAGCCATGCCGCTAGCTATTGCCAGTTGAGCTAAATTGTTTCAGAAAAAAAGATAAAGAAAAGAAATAAAAACTTGAAACGTCTTTTTGGCCTGAACAAAAAAGGTCTAGGAGCTTGAAACTTCAAATAAAGCATCAGGACAAAAAGGTCTACCAAATATTTGAAGCTGATTTACCTTGACCTACATTGAAGATCACAGTGATCTAGAGTAGTAAAACCTTAAAACGTCTTCTTGTCATGAACCAAAAGGCCTGTGAACTTGCAACTTCATATATATATAACACCATGACAACAAGCTCTACAAAGTTGGTTGATGTTGACCTATATATTTTAGAATATATTCATATTACTTATACATTTATATTTTAAAATCTTCATTTTATTGTCTTCTTTAACAAGAGGCCCAAAAGGGCCTGTATCCCTCAACTGGCACTTTATTTGCATGTGAATTTCAGACAGCAATGCCGCAACCAATGCCAGTTAAGCTAAAATGTTTCAGAAAAAAAAGATAATTATGTGAAATGACTATACATCTACTGTCTATATACCAAATTGTATGATATATAAATGTGTATAGGCCATTCATTACTTATTGCTATTTACAATAACGGCGGCCATTTTAGATGCCACAGTTTGTGCAAACTTTAATCTGCATCACCTAGGGACCTTGCACACCAAATTAGGTTCAAATAGGTCCAGTAGTTTCTGAGGAGAAGATTTTCAAAGAATTGGCTAAATATAGCACCTTATTTGAATATTCTGCTAATAGCAACCCAATAAAAAATGTTTCTGAAAAACCCGTTAAATATGTTAAATGGCTATGCATCTACTTTCTATGTACCAAATTGGAACTAAATTGGTTGATAAATAAACGTGTATTAGCCATTTATCACTTTTTGCTATTTAAAATAACGGCGGCCATCTTGGATGCTGCAGGAAGTTTATTTGTGCAAACTTTAATCTGCATCACCTAGGGACCTTGTACACCAAATTAGGTTCAAATAGGTGCAGTAGTTTCTGAGGAGAAGATTTTTCGTAGAATTGGCTTAATATAGCACCTTATTTGAATATTCTGCTAATAGCGACCCAATAAAAAATGTTTCTGAAAAACCCGTTACATATGTTAAATGGCTATGCATCTACTTTCTATATACCAAATATGAACTAAATTGGTTGATAAATAAACGTGTATCAGCCATTTATCACTTTTTGCTATTTATAGTAACGACGGCCATCTTGGATGCCGCAGGAAGTTTATTTGTGCAAACTTTAATCTGCATCATCTAGGGACCTTGCACACCAAATTTGGTGAAAATGTGTCCAGTAGTTTCAGAGGAGAAGATTAAAGTTTACGCACGGACGGACGCACACACGCACGCTTCGCCATGCCATAAGCTCAGCTGGCTATTGCCAGTTGAGCTAAAAACAATGGTTTAAATTTCATTAAACTTGGTTGTTATCATTCCTGGGTTAATGCCTTTCAGATTTTCACAAATGAAGGAGCTATATCCCCTTGGGCTCTATAAGGAGGGAAATAGTGAGAAATCTTCTCCTCTGAATGAACAAGCGATATACCTTTGTAATTTCATTTATAATATTCATATGTAATCTTGTTTTAGATTTGCACAAATGGTAGTCATATTGGCAATGAACTTAGTGGGGGAAATTGCTGTATCTGACAATATATCTTTAATACTGTTAACATTTCTATAGGCATGCATATTAGAATATTGTAGGTATTGATTTGATGATCATTTTGATATATGGTTTAAGGTCATAGGTTTAAAGGTCAAGATCACAACTGCATTAGAAGAGTAAAAATATTAATTATCTTGAAAAGTTTTAACTTTCTTTATAGGCATGTTGGTAGATATTGTTATTATGATCATTTAGATACATAGTTTAAAAGTCAAGGTTAAAACTGCATAAGATGACTTAAATTGCTGATTATCTTGCAAACAATTTTGGACATATACTCAGGTGAGTGTTAAGGCCAATTGGCCTCTTGTAACAATTTATTGTGGTTATGTTCTTGGTGGTTTCTGACTTACTGCTAGGATTATCTTATTCAGTTACTACCTTCCATACCATCTGAAAATTTGGACATAGGAATCTTGCGCTTGCAATCTATATTAGTGCAAGCATTATAATTGAACCATAATTTTTCTCCACTATACATGTTTGTCACAAGAAAATGACCATGGCATATACAGAATGAATAGCAGTTATAAAAGATGGGAGGATGGGTGACTCCTCTACAGTGTTTTAGGAGGCAACATCTAGGATTCTTGGATCTCTTATAATATGACAAGGAATGAACTACATGAACATTGTTGATAAGAAACTTATCAGAAATGCTCTATTAGGCCAAGCCTGGAATTTTCAGATCTTTGTTATTATGTGAAAAGGAACAAGGTGTTCAGAGAACACTATCCCCTGCAATGGTGAACATCAGTGAATTATATGCAGAGTGAAATAAGATTAATGAACCACTGGTTGTAGAAAAAGTGGCTTGGTTGGGTCATCCAATAGATCTATAACCACACCATTAGACATTTGTTCCAGTGTTTTCCAAAGTTGGGGTTTTATAATCAGTGGTCCCCATATGTTTGTAATTTTTATCTCTCTCTCTCTTTTTTTTTTTTTAAATTGTTTGACATTATAAATTAAGGCTACAGACCAATCAATAATTATAACTACATTTTGTACTATTACAAATCAAATGATACTTTTAAGCTAAATCTGATGAAAAAATCTATATTTAGTAACAACAGCAACCACCATGGACACAAAATTAGGTTGTCAATCAGTCCCATATCAACACCTGCCATAACAAATCAATTGACAAATACTAAGCTCACATAAGATGAAAGATTTACTTTTAAATGCATGGAATCCATGAATTTGATAAAACCATCTATTTTCAGTAACTCTATACACTGTATCAATCACCACCATAACAAATCAACTGACAAAGTATCACATTAATCTAATGTACAGTTTTCATTTAACTGCATAGAAACCATGAATTGGGTGAAAAGCCTATTTTTAGTAACAGTGGTCATTTTCAATGCATGATTAAGCTGTCAAGCAATCCCATACGAATCCCCACACACACACACACACAGGCACATAGAATGCAGTATTACTACTAGTACGTCTCCCTTACCACTGGTGGCATGGGGATAATAAATCACAACTATGCTGATAGACAATGTATTAGAAATGCTATATTAGGACATACCTGGAATTTCCTGATCTTTGTTATTTCATGATAAGATAATAGTTAATATCAACTTAGTTGTTCTATCTACATGTATATAAATTGTTTAAGAAATAAATGAACAATATCCAGCTACTGAAACAAGTGGGGTATAAAACTGAACTTCTGTCTTAAGCAGGATTCTATGTGATAACCTGAGAAATTAGTGCATAAAACTTAACTTTTCTGACTTTATAAAAACTCTAAAATGGGGTTAAGAACTTATTTTTGTCTTAAAGGATTTCTATAGGATAACTTGAAAAATGAGGGTGTGGAGTATCCGACTGAATAAGCTTAACCAAAATTGGACATCAAAACTCTTTAAAAATGTTCAGTCTTTAAAAACTGGTCACAGTGGACAGTCTGACTGTCCAGGTCTGGGCAAGATACAGAGGTGACATCAAATGCTAATAATACACAAATACACATGTAAATTATTTATACTTTTATTTAAAACACAAATTTAAATGAGATTCTCTGTACACTTTCAATGATTTTTAATAATTCATTGCACTCATACACCTGCAATTAAAACCCATAATGAGCATCATACATACCAACATAACACCCACCCATACACAAGATCATTAACAATAACAATTTTATAAATAATTTCAGCACTATTATTATACATGTACACTATGTACACAAGGAAAGTGTTTGAAACCTGTTTTACATTATATACTACAGTAACTATACCTGGTACTTCACCTTTAATGCAAATATTTTTGAGGACACAATAATAAGATTTGAAAGAAAATCTAGATATAAAAATCAAAGCTTCTAAGGAAAATCTAGATATAAAATCAAAACCAAATATTCTGTTCTTTGCTCATTTATAAGTAACAGCACAATTAAGTAATGTGTAATATAATTAGTTACTGATCTGTATTGGCAGATAATTAAACTTAACAATTTGCTGGTATAAACATCATAATCATATGTATTTTTATTCCTTGAGTATTAAAAAGTATATCACAATATATGTGTATAAAATAGATATTGATCAAATTGTGACAAAATAATTTATCAAAATTTTCAACAACAGAGACAAGAAGATCAAGGGAATAAAACAAATGCAAGTATATATGTGCTATTTGATTCTAAATCATAATTAACAACATGGTAACATTTATCATGTGACTTTCCAATTTCTGAGGAATTAATTGTATTTCTGCTTAAAATAACTCTAAACAACTTATAAAACAACTGTCCAGCCTAAGTCCATGTCAGTTTATTACTGATCTTTTACGTTTGAATTTGGATAACAAGAAAACTATATAGATCATTCTAATAAATAAATCTGAATAGTGTATACCTTATAATACAATGATTTTGTTGAAATTTTAAAAGGTCAAGAGAGGGAGAGAGAGAGAGAGAAAAAAAAATGAAATTGAAATAAATTACATAATACTGTCAATTTGGACTCTACTGTACAAGTAACAAATGATTTGTTGTATTTGTAACTTATATTATAGCATTTATGTAAACTGTATCATATAGTCTGTCTATGGTAAACAGCGAGTTGAATATTCAAAAGGGGTGGAAGGTCATTGAATTGAGGAAATGAGTTATGTCCCTTCAAAATTTATAAGGTAGAGTTGCACAGTTTCCTAGTTGATTTTTGTCCTTATTACATTCTGTGGACTAGCCTATGTTTATAATACTATAAAGATTAACATCAGTCAAGGGACAGTTCCCATTCTTATCATATGACTTCCATATTGTCATCTAACAGACTGAGAGCAAAAGTTAACATTATACATGTTAGTAACAATGAAGTTATCACACTTGTACTATAAGATTCCTAAAATAAATAAATGAACATACATGTACATGTGCATTACCAATATAAAATGTGAACTCAAAACCATATATGTAAAAAAAAAATCATGCTTTAACACACACACACATATGTGTAAATAAAAAAAAATTTATGAAATCTTGCATGTAAGTTTTTCATAATAAAAATCTAATGTACCAGGTACATGTATGTTGCAAATAAAAATGTATTAATACATTTGGACTGTAAATATACCATCATAATTCTTCAAAATATTTTACATGATCTCTAAATCAGCGTTTTAAATATACATAGTAATTGTTGCATGTATATGGTAAAATTTAGATCATTGATTTAATGTATAATTATCAAGATAACCTGTTAGTATGCTAAAGAGAATTTAAATTGGTCATAAAAATCTGAATAAGGTTTTGAGGATACAATTTATTCTAAAAAAAATCAATTAAGACCTCTGCAATATAGTAGTTGACGTATCTGCTGAGGTAAGGTTTTTGTACTTAAGCATATCAACGAACAACTTAAGTTTGGCCCTTAAATCATGATTTCCTACCACCTTTTGATATGTTTAACAAATCTTGTTACTATACACCTGTGATATTAGCAAAATGAACATGTACCAGTAATAACAATTCTACTGCTTTAAACAATACAACTGTGAGTACAAAAATTGAAAATTGTACATGTACATCAAGATTTTTAACATTTACATGTATTTTCATCTTATAAAATGCAACAAAGAATGATAAAGACAAAATTTGTTCATTTGATGATGTATCTTGTGGCAAAATTTTCAGCTGCCTTAATTTTAAAAATTTATTTAAAACCAAGTTTTGTTCCCTTATGCAAAACATTCCTTAGCTGGATTTGGCTTCATATAATTTTGGAACTTTGGATTCATTAATTTTCAAATGTTTGGCATATCTTTCTTATCTATCAACTTTTTTGGCTCCTTGTGTCACCGATGAGGAATGAATGCACATATGACATATGGCACATCAAAATAAAACAGGAATTTTTGTTAAATATTTACTTAACAATATCTAATCACAACAAATCTCAAGTAGCCTTATAAACTGGAACATTTTGACTTAATTTGTTAAGATCTGTGGTGAATTTATATCAGTCAAATACAAACAAGGCTAGAACTAAACTTTACGTCTCTGTATATATGGCTTGAATTGAATTGTTAACTTCAGAAATAACTAACATGCTCTCTTATGAAAACAGAAAAATTCAACAAAATCAATTAAAAATATTAATACTGAATGTCAATGCAAATGAGGAAGGATACTCACACACCAAAATGTGCAGTCAAACCTTATTATAATGCCCTCAATAACTTTGCCACCATGTTTGTAGGAACCAAAGTACCGTAAATCCCCGCAAATAAGACGGGGTTTTTTACCTTAAAATTTATTTTTTGAGAAGGGGGGTCGTCTTATAAGACGGTAAACAACTGAGGGGTTGAAATTCTTGAGAAAATGTCCACACACGATCGTAATGTCCGCCATCTTTGTTTTTGTATATTGCAGTTTATAATGGTTGATATATTTTACATATTCATAACATACAAGAAACGCGAATCACATGCTTTGAAATTTTTGTAGTTTTGTATATTTAATGATCTTTTAATAAAATAAAGTTATAATAAATGATTAAAATAAGAAATAAAAAGAATCATCAAGGTTTCGGTAAGTACAGTAATCAAGGAGGTGGGAAATATTCTGTACAATATTTTATTCTTTTTGTTTACTTTTAGTAACAATCTAGAAATTACATAAACCACACTTTGTCTGCTTCACACGTAAAGGACAATTTGTTTTGAGTATCAGGGTTCCTGTCTTCAACAGCTGATTGATAATCTAATAAACAATAACGAAATTTTTTAAAATTTATTTAAAAACGGAACAGATATACGTCTTCATGATTACTGATGATGAGATGTTCTGGCATCTGATTTTATTTTTTACATTTTCTGATTTTTTTCAAATTAAACTAGAATCAAACGGCAAAGAAATTAATTTCACAAGTACGGTATTAAAAATAAAAAATATAAACAATAGGCGAAAATTGTTGGAAAGTTTATGGTCCGATCGGTAGCGTCAAATACCGTTACCAGTATGACCTTGTCTGAAAATCACGGTCGTCTTATAGGTGCAGTATCACCTGAAATCATAAAAAATGACGGGAAAATCCCACCCCGTCTTATAGGCGAAGTAGTCTTATATCCGGGGATTTACGGTATATAAAAATTTTTCCGTACATGTAAGTCCCTCAATTTATCACCAAACCCACTGCACTGACAAGACAAAAATCTGACTGAACAAATAGTGGTAAAAAAAAACAAAAGGCAACCCAAAATGACGTAACACAGCAAAAAAAAAAAAAGAATAATAATAATAATAATTACAGGTCAAGTACATTTCTCATTAACGCTGTTAATTTGTTTTGAGGTATTTTGACTAAAAAAAATGCAGGTTAAATCAGATAAAATCGAGCTTGACTTTTACATGAATTATAACTTAAATCTTCAAGAAATATAAAAATAAAATTAATTTATTGCCATTATTCCTCAATACAATTCCCTAAATCTATCGTAAAACCTTTCTAAGTAATTGTATATATCTTTCATTTTTTTACCAAAATCTAATCACGCTTTATTGACTTTGCATATTTAATTCAATACACCATTCTACAGAAGATGTAAAAGTATGTTTCAAATATAAAAAAATTTATCAGGAGCAATTTTTTTGCTCTTCACAATCATCTGAGGTATAATAGCATCAATAATGGATTTTCTATATATGATTTTAGTAAGTTGGAGAACCTAGCCATACAGGCACCTTCAATGATTCGATGATCAGCTGACCAGCTAACGTTCATTATGTGTACTTTTTTAATGTTACCATCTTTGTCAAATCTAGGTAGAACCTAAAAATAGTGGTAAATAGAAACTATCTGAATAAAAAATAATAAAATAATCTTTAAACAAGAGATGTCAAAGGGGAATTGTCCAAATGTATATTTACTCCAACAAAACACTTAATATAAAATACATTTGTAATGCTAACACGAAAACAAACTAAATTGGAATGATAAACTTCTTTGTAGCAACAATTTTTTTCTGTGCAGGTACTTGTATTCAGTCTTTTTTCTATTATTATTTTTCAACTGAATCAAATGCAACCAAGAGAAACATGAATATAAATGTCTGGAAACAGACTGGCCATATTAAACACAGGACAATTGCCTAATCTGACCTGAAGACTATACTTATTTTGCTGTAGTAAAATTAATCAATTAAATTTTCTTACTTGAAATTTTCCTAATGCACCAATAGCAACATTTGGAGGAAGAATTACAGGTCTGGCATATGTTCCACCAATCTATAAATAATGAATGTAGAGCATAATTATGTACAAAGTAGACCAATACATTGACATGATAATATGAAATAACAAATGATAGCTTTGTTGTCAAACTAAAAAAATAATAAAATTGGTAAAATGCAATAAAACATTTAAAATGTATCCAAAATTATATGAATTCAATTGTTATTTGTGAGTTTTCCTAATTTTTACCAATAAAGAATAAAATAAAAATGGAACAAATGGAAGCAAGTCCATTTGTGACATTTGAACAGCAAGAGTTTAAAATATATTACCACCAATAAAATACTGATCTACCACCAAAAAGTTTAATCAAATACCCATGTCAATAAATTTAAAGACTGCTCTTTATTGTTCTATCAGGTTCATTGCAATGTAAGATAAACAGAAATTTTATTAGCCTATTGAGACTGATACACAGATCAGTCTTGTACAAACTTCTTACACAGAATATAACAAACAAAACATACCGCTCCTATATTTGATAAAGAGAAGGTTCCACCAGTAAGTTCTGAGGTACCAAGTTTTCCAGCATTTCCAAGAGCCTGTAATCTGTTAAGTTCTGTAGCGATATCCATGATACTTAATGACTGGACATTTTGAACATTGGGTACAATTAGTCCATCTGCAGTATCCATAGCTATACTAATGTTATGTGCTGCCTGAAAATAACAATTCAACTTAAGTTTCATTTTTGTCTGACTTTAATGATTTGGCCAATAACAATCTCTAATTCATTATTACAAATCTCAGAATATTAAAAGTAGATATTATGTATATCTAATGATACTAAAAGTACCATGATTATTATTTATCTCAAAATAGTGACTGGATTATATAATTTTGGATGTTTGAAGTATTACAATCTTATAATGAAAGAATTACTATTATGGTATATAAACATATCTCAGAAAATCTCAGAATATGGAAAGTATTAATGATGTTTAAAATGAGAGAGAGAGAGAGAGAGAGAGAGAGAGAGAGAGAGAGAGAGAGAGAGAGAGTACCATTACAATACAAGGTATTTAATAGCCTACAGATATAAAACAAAAACTACAAATAACAAATTTGGTAATTTTTTTTTAATTTGTGATTTTTATTGTGCCAATATCTAGCTACCAAAAAGGTATAAGCCAAGTGTCAGGGTTGGAGCCCTGAGATCATCTACTACCTATTAATAAATATTTCTTTTTAAATAGAATATAATATTAAAGTTATATTAAAATAAGAGATAATGGGCTTTTAAATATGTGTGTGTGTGTGTGTGTGTGTGTGTGTGTGTGTGTGTGTGTGCCACTACTCTGTTGACTATTTAAGAGAACAGTATGGTTGAAATAAGTTGATCATGTCAGACACCACATACTGAGTGAAGGATGTGAAATCAATCTTAAGTGATCTAACCAAGGTCTCCAAATTTCTATAAATATATTGTATTTATCTTGTTTTAGTGTCCTAATATTTTCTAATTCCATGCGGGTTTGACATGGGCTTTCCATGTAGTTAAAATTGAAAGATTATCTGATAGTTTGCAAGTATATATATATAATCTTGTTACGGAATAACTTGTGTTTTTAACAAGTTTATTATGGTAGACATAACATGAAATACACTTTAAAACACAATTTTTTTTTACAATTGAAATAAAATTTCCTTTATGTTGGAACTGTCATCAACAAACAATTTCAGCCAATAAAATGGAAAGAGACATAAGCCATGCCCTTCACATTTAGCTTTGCTATAGTTCCCTAGTTTATTTGAGTATTACATAAAAACAATCATGTGAGTTCACTTTAATTTTATATTGCAATATGATATAATTGAATTAAGAAATTTATTTATAAATAAAATGTAATTCTGAAGTGTATATACTTTTTTAGTATTCATAATACCCAATACTGTGCTTTCTCTATTGATATTTATCATTTTATTAGTTTTCCTATAGATAGATGTATTATTTTCTACTTCTAACCAGAAGTCATTAATTACTCTACAATTCCAAAACAGGTGTTCAATTTTCTCAGCTTCTTCATGATAAAAGAACATAAATTGTTAGCTTTTGTATTAATCTTGTTCAGGAAGTCATTTGTTGATACAATGGTTAATGCTACATGTATATTGGAGCCATTGTAATTTTGTATTTTTACATGTAAAGAATGGAATTTTATACAATGTATACTCCTCTCCAGTCTAATGTTTTAATGAAATTATTGTTCCATTTTCTTGGCTTTTGATTTTATCATAATTATGTATGTTAAAAAGGTTATAAAAATCTTTACATCTTTTGTTACTTTAAATACAAATATATTCTACAAGTAAAGGGTATATCTATTTGGTAATGATTAAGTGGTTTTATTTCAATATTTAATGTCCTGATATATGCTTCAATAGATTTTTAAGGCTTAAAAATTTTTAATTCTGCCACATCTTGAGTAAGAGTTATCCTAAACACTGTAAAAATTTATATTTTAAAATGTTTTTTAAAAGAAGTATCTTAAACAATTCTGACATGGCTTATATATATCAACTCATTAACTCAATGAACTTTTATTTAGAATAAAGAGTAAAAACTTTCTTACCTTATATATGATATTTTCACATGTAGCATCTACACTGGAGTTTAATATGGGATACTGTGAGAGTGCTAAAGATACCGCCTGAAAATATAGGCAAAATACAAAAAAAATATATAATTCTTCTTTAATTACATGTCCATTAATACAATTTTCACTTGGAATTTTACATGTGTTTAAGAAAGGAGTGGAGTGTTTTACGCCCCAGTCAAGAATCCTTCACTTATTTTGTGAAGGTCAGTTCTGGGATGGTGGAGAAAACCAGAGTGCCCGGAGAAAACCACCAACCTTTGGTAAGCGAACTGACAAACTTTCTCACACTAGGATCTGTCCTGAGTGGGATTGGAACCCAGGCGGTGAGAGGCACTGTGATCCTTTAGCACGCACTTTAGACCACTCGGCCACCGAGGCCCCCTTGTTTAAAAAAGAGGGAAAGAGTGATATTACTAAAGAAACTGCATGAAATTAAATAAATGTATTTATATACATGTATATATTAAAGATTTCGTGATTCTTGTTAAACTGTATCTTTTATTGACATTACTTTAATGTTTATCTAAAAGAATAAAGAACATCTTCACAGACATTTTCTTCAGGACTTCTTTTTCAGTTCTATCATGTACAGTGGATAAAAATTTAACTCCAAAATCTACATGTATTACAGGTATCCCTTATATAAATGAATATGAGTAAAATATCATGAGATATATGTTCTAAATGGATTAAAGTTTTTACCATTGAAACAATAAAACAACTGCACAATTGTCCATTTCAATACAGATATTGTTTATATTTAAAAAGATCGATGGTTTTTTATACATCTTATGTACATGTACATACTGACAAATGAACACCTGAAATCAAACTGGAGATGGTTAGGTGTTTTGTTTTCAATATTAACCACGTTTTTGGTGTATTAAGAATTTTCAGCACCTTTTTTCTTATTTAAAAGGTTGGACTATGAAGATCATTGAACATTTAGTCTTAAAGTTGTCAACAAAAATGAAAAATTCATATCATAATTACTTTTATTATGAGACCAAACATCATATTAATTTTACAAGTTATCATAATTATTACCTTTATTATGACTGGCATATAAGTAAATTTAACACCACTTTCTAATGTAACATCTTTTACATGATTCTTAAAATTGACTAGTTCTGTGACATCATACTCATCATCATATCCAAACACAGGAATGCTATTAGCTTCAGTCATTGTTTTAACCATACTTTTTCTTATACCCTTAATTTTCTCTGTTCTGTCTTCCCCTACAGCGATTTGCGGTTTGATGACTGGTGCCACTTTAGGTGGAGGTGGTGGTGGTGTTTTAATCTCTTGAACAGGCGGCCTTGGTGTAGTTTTTTCTACAATATAGTGAATTATGATATGATGATTTATTTTTTATCAAATATGTATGCAAATAAATAATTCTAAACAAGAGGCCCAATAGGGCCTGTATCGCTCACCTGGCACATCCTTATTTGTTCTTTGCTTTTTCTTTTTAAATATATTCAATCAATAAAATGTAAACAAACTCACTAGCAATATCCTTATTTTCTATTATTTCAAGCGCTATGAATCATAAAATTTCTTTCAATTGGCCATGTACTTTCAGAAGATTTAGGCTGAAATAAATCTTATTTGCATGTTACATAATTATTGCAAAAATGGAAAATTGTACAGAAAAACCCATTACGTATGTTTTATCCCCAACATCTAGTTTCTATGTTATAAATTTCAACAAAATCAGTATATACATGTAAATAAACCCATAATGGCCATTTTTCGATTTTTGCTACTTTAAAGTAACGGCGGCCATCTTGGATTTCCGACAGAAATGTTGGATACAATTTTGAATCTATACCACCCAAGGACCTTCCACACTTCCATATCCCTTCAATTGGCCACGTACTTTAAGAGAAGAAGATTTTCAAAGATCATGGCTAAAAATAAACCTTATTTGCATATTACGTAATTATTACACAAACGAAAAATTGTAAGGAAAAACCTGTTATATATGTTTTATCCCCCTACATCTATTTTCTATGTTTCAAATTTCAACAAAATCAGTACAAAAATCAACCCAAAATGGCCATTTTTTTATTTTTGCTATTTATAGTAATGGCAGCCATCTTGGATTTCTGACAGACATGTCGGATACAATTTTGAATCTATACCACCTAAGGACCTTCCGCACTCAATATTGTTTTCAAGATAATAAGCAATTTAAGTCTTTTTTTTGCAGCTGTGACCTTGACTTTTCAACATATAACATTGAGCCATACATAAAAATGATTGTCATGTCAATACCTACAATATTCTAATATACATGTCTATACAAAAAGTTTATAGTTTTCAAGATAATTAGCAATTTAAGTCTTCTTTTGCAGCTGTGACCTTGACCTTTCAACATATGACCTTGTATCATATATCAAAATGATCTTTGTCACAATACCTACAATATTCTAATATACATGCCTATACAAAAAGTTCATAGTTTACAAGATAATAAGCAATTTAAGTTTTTTTTTTGAAGCTGTGACCTTGACCTTTCAACATATGATCTTGAACCATATATCAAAATGATTGTCATGTCAATACCTACAATATTCTAATATACATGCCTATACAAAAAGTCAATTGTTTTCAAGATATAGTGACAAATATATAATTTTAAGCAATTTTCCCACTTAGTACCTTATAATTTCCCCATTTTGAGCCTCATGGCTACCATTTGTGCAAATCTGAAACTAGATGACTTAGGGATGGTATAAATGAAATAACTAAGGTATATCTCTTGTACATTCAGAGGAGAAGATTTTTAAAGTTTTTCACTATTTCCCCCCTTATGGGGCCCCAAGGGGACATAACTCCTTCATTTTTGCAAATCTGAAAGGGCTTCACCCAGGCATAATGGTTACCAAGTTTCATCAAATTTGGCCCAGTGGTTTTGGAGAAGAAGATTAAAATGTAAAGTTTACGGACGCACGCACGCACGCACATACACACGCCGCATCATACCATAAGCTCACGCTGGCTAAAGCCAGGTGAGCTAAAAATCAGGTTAAAGAAGAAGTCTATAATAAAACCATGCTTACAAAGAAGACAGAAAAATTTCCTAGAAGAGCATGAAATGCATTTCCCAGTTAAAAGTTCAGTGAAACCAGTTTAAACCTAACACCTTGAAAGACAACATTTTTGATGTCAGGTATTCATAGTACACAGGTTATTTAAACAAACAGCATTTTATGTTTATGGTTTGTCGTAAGGGCTCCTTACAAAGTTCTGTTTAGACAGGTTTTCAGTTCACCCACCATTCAGTTGACAGGTTTAACTACATGTAAATTTAAATACTGGGTGAAAATATGGTTCATTTGTACTCCTATGAAAAAAAAAAAAAAAAAAAAAAAAAAAAAAACAAAAAAACAAAAAAAAAAACAAAAACAAAACATATTTGACTTTATCATATAATTTAGATGACAAAAAAGTTGCAAAAAAGATTTTAAAAATTGAGAACCGATTCCCATTTTTCCAGTTAACTTTAATGAACTTGTTGAAAAAAAAGAATACAGTACCTGGTCCTTTTGTTTTGGCTTGGACATATCGTAAAACATCTTCTTTAAGAATTCTTCCATCTTTACCTGTGCCTTTTACATCACTTAATTTCACCTAAAATGTGACAAAGAAAACATGACTGGTTTATTTTGAGCCCTGGACCCATATACTGTATAAATATTTATTTTCGCTGTGTTTGAATATTGGAACTTTTGATGTTAAATTAATTTCCACCAATATTACTATACTTCAACTTACTAAGTAGTTTCTGTTCACCTGTTTAAGTGGAAACAATGACAGTGCAAATATTACTATGTCCTTAATGTTTGAGACGCTTGGGACTGCCAAATATAATAAACACTAAAATAAATGCTTATACAGTACATATGTACACATCAGGGCTCCGGAAAACTTTGACTGGGGTGTCTGACATTTTTTCAAATCAACTGTACCACCAATGCTGTGGAAAAAAAAAACACCCATGTATTTTAAAAAGATTTTAATTTTTAATATCAAATAGATTTTAAAAAGGGTTTAACTGCTATGTAGAGGTTATTTAGGTACATGTGGTCAAGCTCATGTGTCAACATAGTTTTGATTTTGTACTGTCCGCATTGACGACACAAGGTTTGATGGGCACTTTTGTTGAATGACAATCGTGCATTTTCGCTTTCCCGAAGTTACACTCTTTGATTGTGTTTAGACTTTTTGAAATTATTTATTTATAACTAAACAGTTTGCCAAGACAGTACGATGCACGTTGTAGTCTTATTTAACATTCTGCGTGAAACCTATTTGATATAGTCTGTGACCATGACCTTCAAGGATCAACCCTCATTATCAGGTTATTATGGCTTCCGTCTGTCAAGCGATGTAATTACTCAATAAACAACTTAACAACAAAAGTAATGATGATTCTGACGATGAAACAAAAGGATCAGAATGACACCATGCATTCTAACTGATTAATAAACAAAAGCCTAATTTCATGTATTAGTATTTATTGAAAACGGTTGACAACTGATAGCAAACAATACTCAAGTAATATAATGACCGACAAACAAATGTATTTACGTGTCTGATTAACTGAATTCCATTTTAAACTAAAATATTTTTTGTCGGACATGTCCGGCAAATATGACCATTTCCGGACCCCAGGAACATGTAAATGTACTAAGTCATTTTTCTTTAATGGTGCATTTCAGAGTGCCAATTTGGACAACAATGCAAAAGATTAACCTCAAGGACCAGGTGATTTTTTTTTAATTGTTAAGCTGAAACTTAAAGGGAATTTTACTGTATATACATGTACATGTAAATATTACCAATGGCAACTGTGTTTTGGGACAAATAGCCATTGGATTTTTACACCTATTACCTTGTTTTCTTTGGCTATTTTCCTTACAGCAGGAGTTGTTAAGACTTTTTCTCCTTTAGATCTTTCTGCAAAATGGTCATCATCTGAAGAATCTGAGCTGCTGTATTGTTTATCAACATGGGAATCCTGTTGAGGACCTACAGTAATATAAAAACAATAACACATCAATTATATTCACTAAAAATAAGAATGTTATCTTCATCAAACAAAAAAAAAATTGAAAAATGTTTAGAAAATAGAAGCATTCATCAGTTTTTCTTTGTAAATAAAAATATTATACCAGTAATATAAAAATATGACTCCTAAAATTACATTTTCTTAATGAAAATTATTTCTTAAACAAAAACTGCAGTCAGTACAGATCGTATAAGACTTATCTCCCTTGAGCTATAGCTCTTTAATTTGTTCTCGTTTGGTGCTATTGTTGTTATATTGCTACTTATTTTGCTGATATTATGTAGTTATTAGATATTTAATGGTGGACATAGTACTAAGGAACATATAGGCATTTATCTTCTTTATTTCCAATAAATTACAAATAGTAAATATGTATGTTTTATGTGATCTGTAACTGACGTAAGTTTCACAAAAATGTTATATATTCCATACATTTAAATACATTTAATACTGTTTGATTGACTATTGGTATTTATGATTTCAAAAATTATTCATTAAAAGTGACCAATTAAAACCTGTAGTGTAGTTTAAAGTGATAAACATGCTTTTCCGTACACAAAGCAAAACACTGATGAAATTTGAGGATTGTTAAATTCTCCACAATCAATTGTGGAAAATATGAGAAGAGATTAAATAAAGAACTCCCCACAACATAAAATGTATTCCTAAATAAAGTATCAAATATGCTGCTTATAAAAATGATTATTTTTTCAAGAGACCATATCAAAGAAACATTTATTCTGTATTAAACCAAAACATCTTAGCTAATTAGTATTAGTAGCCACACACACACACACACACACACACACACACACACACACACACACACACACACACACACACACACACATATATATAACATATACTGATACCTGATTCTTCTCCAGTAAGTTCAATATCTACTAAAGGTTCACCAACCAAGGCAATGTCATCTACTTCATAGTAGATCTTAGTAATTATACCATCATAACGACTAGTTATAGTGACTGATGCTTTATCACTCTGGACCTCACATATACTCTGAAACTGGTTAACATGATCACCAACATTTACAAACCTAAAATAAATCATAAAATGTAGATTCATGTTTGTATAACTGTGTCATTATTTGAAGAAATTTCTTGGTATTAACATTAAATGTGTTTATAGTTAATATCTTCAAATTTCAAAAGTGAGAGAAAACCAAGTATTCATAAGTACATGTAAATAGCACTGCAATATTAATATATATTCTGCAAATCACCACATGGGTCCTTGGTTGCAGAGTTATCTAATGAGCCAGTTTATGGATCAGTGCTTTCACCAGTTAGGTTTGAATCACACACTGGAGGATCTTAGTGTAGAAAAGTTTACTAAATTGTTTGCTGAACATTGCTGATTTTCACTGAACACTCTGGATTCGTTTGCCATCCAAGAACCGACTTCGTGAATAAATTGATCTTGACTTAGGTAAAACACCATCACTTCATTTGATTCATTATAGTGTCAGAATGTTGTAACTTACGTATGAAATTTAATATGATTTATATTGTTTTTAATATTTGATAAATAAAATTTTCATTTACATAACCATATTTTTACATAATTGTACCAGTTTTCAGTCGTACAACAAAAACTATGTAACTTATAAAATAAAAATTAAAATTTTTCTACCTGGGCAAACACTATATGTATATATTGTATCTCAAATTAATCCTAATTAGACCATTTCACACCTGAGTATTTGTTAACATTAATAACAACTATACTAACCAATCTTTAACATTAACTTCTCGTATTCCTTCACCAATATCAGATAATTTAAATGATACTATTTCACCTTGAAAAACTAAAACAAAAAATAATAACAACAGCAATAAATAAAAATAATAATAGATAAATTATTTAAAAAAAAAAAAATTGCCAATTTCCTTTTTCAAAACAAAATTTGACAGCAAATGGCTGCAGAAAATCAGGTTTTTATTGTATATTACATTTATGTTTCAGTAAACAACATTATTCATTCATGAATAGTAGGAGACATACACGTATATCAGTAATGGGGTTGTCATCTGTGATGTTTCCATTTACAATAGTACAAACCAACTTTTCTAAAACTACATTTTATTGGAGAGCAGATTTATTATTGAACATACTACAGAATTTAGATGAATGACCTAGACCTTTGGATAATTTCACAAATTTGAATCTTACAGACAGTGATTTTCAGACAAGAACTATGATTCACAAAACTTTTGTTTGTGTAACTTACCAGATGTGGAATGAAAAAATCTTTTTGCATGAATGTTTCTCAAATGTGTTCTGCAAGGGACTACAGCTGTTTTTGTGTGAATGTGACTTTTGGGTTCTAATTTTCTTAGGGAAGAAATCTAAAAAATAAGAAAACATGAAAGTGAATTATTAGTCAAAACCATGCTTCTTATAAATGCATTCATAATTACTGATGCACATCACATGCAATACATATTGCCAGTTTTGAATTTGTATCCTTATTCGATCAGTGTGTAGTCAATATATTCAAGGCTACCCAGTAGAGGCCAAAAATATGATCACATCTATGTGGCAAGAAATAAGTGCTGCTATTTTATTAGGCAAATACAAGTAGCTATAGATTACAGTCAATCCCGACTGGCACCATAACTGGAGAAGATTGGTTATGTAGTCAGACTGAGCTAGCCATGGTGTTTGTGTTGTATATAGTAAGGTATAATAGAGTGATTTACTGCCAGACTATCTGGCCTTGTGGTAGAGTCCTCGCTAATCACCCAGAAGGGCCAGCTTCAATCCTCAGTCGGGGCACTCAGTGAGGATGCGTTTTTTTTTTTTTTTCAGGTGTTTCCTCCCTCCTGTTATAGTTAAATAGACCCCAACAAACTAAAGGCTGTATTGGCTACAATCAATTTTAACTAGAGGTTAGAGTAGGAAATACAAAAAATAATGCTGTATATATTTGCTGTCTTACTTATCCTCGTTCTGTTTCTTACTTACTCTTTTCATTATTTCTAGAGGTAACCCATTTTTAATGACTGCATACCTATAATGCAGTTGTAAGGAAAATATACATTTCTGATCAGGCATTTTTTCTCAAGCTGTTGGATTTTACCAATAAATAGCTACCTTACTAAGGGGAGGGGGGGAATTTAACAATGTGGGTAGCGCAGTCGAAAAAGCTCCCTGGTTTTCAGCCCCAAAATAAATGTAATTTTTTCTATTTTATTTATTATTTCTTAGATTAAACAGTATTTATTTCATTAAGCAATTATACAAAACAAATTTACATTACACAAGTAAGGGATTCCAGAACAAGAGTAAGACTCTTATATAAACTTGTCCCCATGAAAACAACATATGATAAATAAATAAATAAACATAAAGTTACAACAGTTAAAGATATATAAAATTCTTAATTAATAAATGGATAATCTAAAAGGATAAATAAATAAATTAATTAATTAATTAATGAGTAAATAAATAAATAAATAAATAAATAAATAAATGAGTAAATAAATAAATGTAAGTTGCAAATGATTTAATATAATGGAAAAAAAAAAACAGAAAAGGGGGGAGGGGAAAAGTATAAGTGGGTGTTTGTCAGGGAATATTAATATGATTTTATAATTATTTCTTAAAACGTTTAGATTGTATAATAAATTCTTATGACAAAAAAAATTTCTTTATTTTGTTGTGGTGATAACATAGGGGTTCCATACAATAATTTGTTGATACTTAAGATGTATGGAAGTGAATAAATGGTTCTTAAACACATATGACTGTAGATCTTGCAAAATAAAAGAAAGTGTTTTGCATTTTCAACAAGTCCACATTGACAATATGGATTGTTAACTAAATTTTTATTAAATAAATGACATTATAAAGAGCTACATTCTAATCTTGATCTTGCATGGAGTATTTGCCCAAGTCAAGATCCAAAATTATAATAAAAAGGTACTTTGCAACTTGTAGATACATGTATTAAATTTTTAAAAGCAGATAAAGAATTATTTTTAACATCATTTGTAACATCATTCCAATTTCTTATGACAGAAGGTAAAAATTAATTGAAATAAAAAGACGTTCTGTACCAGATGTTTTGGAAATTTTGGGAACCTTGTGTATTGTGAGAATGAATTCCATGGTAAGATAGGGGAACGAGGTTGCATAAGTAAGGAGGAGATAATTCGTTTTTCATTTTTGAAAAATTGAACAAATTTATGATTCTTTCTCCATGTAGCTAGGGTTTCCTATCCTGTTTCAAGATAAAAGAGATGAAAACTTGTGAGTTTTGTAGCTCCACAAACAATGAGGGCAGCTTCATTATTAATATTTTCTACTCTTTGTTAAGAGTTTCTGATATATTTTCCCATATATTACCATATTCAATCAAAAGGTCTGATAAAACTAAAATATATTTTTTTCTAAGATATCACGTGTTAATATGAATTTATATTTTCGTAGTATGAATATTCTAAAATTGGCTTTGGATAAAATAGTTTTCTGTCTATCCCAAGAGAATATTTGTTCATCTTTTTCAGAGTATTGCTATCCCTTTCTATTCCATTGAATTGAGTGCCTTCTACTGATTAAGTTTTTGAGGTGGGATGATAGTTTTAGATGTAAATGATTTATGTGGGAGGGTTATTTACAGCGGTATATAGCGCCGACCGAGTTTCAAGACAACTTCCCATGCGACCTTCATTTTACCCTGTCCACTTACTAAGCTTTTAATTTTGTCTTGCATAAATCAAACCAAGTTATAGGGAAGTAATATGAGAATGATAACAGTTGATGTTAAAAAAATTGAAGTGAATGAATGCATACTGAAAAACGAAGCTTTTTAAAACTCTCATTCGCCAATCGTCTTGTTATTATAGCTGCCATCCTCACTTACTAGTGACGAGTATTGAACTCTGTATCGCTCATTTGTCTATTTTACTCATAGTCTCCACCTATCGTCAAAAGTATCAACTAGGCGTAAAATTTTAATCGCAGAAATGTTTTGAACCCATATGTAAATTGGGTTACATAAAAAACGTGTGCGTTGTATGACAACATATAAACAAATGGATCAGCGCACCTGCTTGTCAGACTGATTTTCCAATAGTAACTTTTTGACAACCATGGTTTGAGCACACACACACAATGGCCTTCATTTCTTAGTTAATATGGAAAAATACGAGAAAATCAGAGTAGTCGGAAGGGGAGCTTATGGGTAACTGTTTAGTGATATCTTTATTAAATGTTCAGTTCAAGATTGTTTGTTTGTTTGCATCTCACCTAGTCCTGAAAATCATGACTCTTAACGGCTTTGCTATATGGATATGCGGTACCTCGATCATAAGCCCAGGGAGTAAGTTAAGCCCAGGCTAAATCCCAGGGAAGTTTCTCGGGACCAGGAAGTTTTGGGACACTGTAGAGATGTAAAATTCACATATTTATCAGAGATTATTACTCTAGTTTATCATGTAAAAATTTTATATTGATCTATGCAAAAATAACAAAGAAATTGATAATTGATTTTTATACTGATTGACAGGCTTATAATCGAGGTACCCATGGATATGTGCCGTTACAGACTTAACCTGTATCATAGTGTAGCCCTTGAAAGGTGGTCAGGTAGCTCAGTCGGTAGAATGTTCCGGGTTCGAATTCCGATTTGGCCGTTGCATTTTTCTTTTTCTAGTTACAATAGTGTATGATCTCAATCGCCTAAACGTGCATTTGATTACAATCACAACCTTCATTTATGGACACAGTCTTCTTCATCGTTACTTACAGTAATCTTCATTTATGATTTCAGTTACCTTAACCTTAATAGCACATGCAGTCACCTCCATTTATTATTTGTTATCTTAACCTCCATATATGATCACAATCACCTTATTTCCAATTTAGCATTGCAAATACTTCTACATTCATCTATGACCATAATATATTAAGATAGAAATGGTCACATACATTCACCTTCACTTTCATTTATGATAACAAGCCTATTAACATAAATTTATATTAGCAATTATCTCAACCTTCATGTATGAATATTATTAAAATAATTACTTTAATCACTGCAATAAAATAATAGTATTTTTCTAACAAAGAAATGGAATTACATTATCAGAGATTTTGCTATGGTTTTTAAAAACTACCTTCCACCTTTCAGATTGGGAAAATTTGGACTCTTTTTATGTCAATATTACCCTCAGAATTTCGAAATTCATTGCAAGGATTTTATATTGTGACAATATCTAACATTTTTTGTTTGTCAGAACAGTTTTTGACAACTGGATTTAACTTAACTATTTGATTGTGTGTCACTGTTGCCTTTTGGGGAATTTTAGTTGTCAAATTGGGAAATTTTAGTCTTATTTCTCAAGGGGAAACTACCTTTATTCGGTGGTAATTTTAGGCAAACAAAACCACTGATTATATCACAATTTTCAATGTGTATTTGTGTACTTATACAGGACTGTACATCTGTGTCTTAGGATAGCAGATAAGAAGCAAGTTATTATAAAACAGATCCCTGTTGAACAGATGACAAAGGAAGAAAGACAAGCAGCATTAAATGAAGTCAAGGTCTTATCAATGCTTAGTCATCCAAATATTATACAGTATTATGAAAACTTTCTTGAAGACAAGGCTTTGATGATTGTTATGGAATATGCCCAAGGTATGATGAAAGAAAAGTATGAAGAGTTTTATTTTGTTTGTATTTTGTTTTACAAGAGACTCACCATATTACTATTATTTTTTCTGCTGAAATTAAATTCGCTAGAATATAACTTTCACAATCTTATACAGACACAAAAGTTTACCTGCAAATTAAACATATTTAATTTTTTAAATGAATGCCATTTAATTGATACATGTATTGTGAGATTATAATTTTACTTGTAGGAGGAACTCTTTTAGATTTTCTGCAACAGAGAAATGGAAATCTTTTGGAAGAGGAGGTAAGTAAATTAGTCATTTTAAATGAAAAAATTTCCTAATAACAAATATTGAAGAGTACGAAAAACCAACATCTTAAGATATTGTGCCTTTATTGTTGATATATTTAGGTTCTGGTCAAGCTTTCAGCCAGTGGTGACCTTCATTAGGATCTGTTAGGAATCGAACATGTTGGAACTTTCTACTCTACACACTTATAACAAATGTTATTTGTGGTTAATCATGTGATACACTGGCAAACTCTATTGATTTGCACATAAATATACACTTAAGTTTAGTAAAAGGCATTGTGAATAGCTTGTTTACTAAATATAGAATGAACTAAGGTTTCATTTCCACTATACACTAAAGTGTGAAATTGAGAAATGGTGATTTATGTCACACTCAAGATTCCTACACTTATAGCCAGTCAGTCTGCTCACTACAACATTTGTAGAATTTAAAAAAAAGTCATCTGTGGCTCTTACAGAGGACACTTGTTTAAAACAACAAAACATACAGAGCTGAATAAGTCAGTTATCTATGACAACTATTGTCATCTTTATAGTCTTTGTAGTTACTGCTAAATTGATAGTCAGTACCATCTTACACAGTAGTGGAAGTTTTGCTGATTTTTTTTCTAAGCATGAGGAACCAAACAATTCATAGATTATTAGTATTATTATTTTTTTTTTTTTTTGGCTATTGTTGTTATGATGGACATCTATGACCTTAATAGTTTGTTAAATTTCCAAATTTTTCACAATAATTTTCCCCTCAGGTGGCTAAAATATTTGTATTATAACTATTATAACTAGATTCCCTTTATACCCAGTCACCAGGGATTACCTGGCATCATTGTCCAAGTAAAAAAGGTACATTACATCAGGGTGTTATGTTAGGGTTGCAAAGTGTAAGGCCTCACAGTAACACTTGTCTTTTTGTTTCGTGTACATGTAGTTTTTCCTATAAGAATGCTATTTTTATCACATGTTTTTTATTTAATGCATATTTTGGATGTCATTATGATGATAATCAGAAATTGATTAGATGTACTAATGAATTGTTAAAAGTTGTCTCCCTTTGAAATTATAGAGAAGGGGAACCATTTGAAGTCTTGGAGTTATCCTGGATTTGTTCAAAAGTATTAAAATTTTCTTTAAAATATAGAACTTAATAAAATATGTTCACTTACACAAAATAAACTGTTAGGAGTGAACTTCTGTAATTCAATTTATTTACAAGCTCTTCATTTTTTTCATCTGATATTTCATATTAATAAAACCAAAGCACTCTTCATATTTGCTTTCCATTGAAGGAATATACAGTACTGACTTTTGGAAAAAGTTTAACTTGTACATTATTAATTTTAGGAAATATTGAAGTTTTTAGCTCAAATGTTACTTTCCATACAACATGTACACTCAAAACAGATACTTCACAGAGATTTAAAGACACAGAATATTTTACTGGACAGGAAGAGGGAAGTAGTCAAGATAGGAGATTTTGGTATCTCTAAAGTACTCAGCAGCAAAAGTAAAGCATATACTGTAAGTACTGAGTACTAATTGTCTGATATACATTAATGAGAAAGAGGCCACTGCAGTAGCTCAGTTGGTAGAGTACTCGCTCCGTAAGTGGAAGGTCATGGGTTCGAAC
Source organism: Tegillarca granosa (assembly GCA_029721355.1). NCBI lineage: Eukaryota > Metazoa > Mollusca > Bivalvia > Arcoida > Arcidae > Tegillarca > Tegillarca granosa. The sequence continues at coordinate 37,300,528 of CM056598.1, read as the reverse complement.
CCCGGACAGGTCTGACCCAAGACTTAAAAGTGGGTAGGTACTGTTCTTTCGCCAAGCACTCGACATTACAAAATGAAAGTCATGGTTCTTTCGAATGGGAACTTAAAATAAACGAGGTCCCATGTCACGGCATGGCACGATAAAGAACCCTGCTTTATAATGCCATCAGTGCAATGCACAGGCGAAATTTCTGCACTTTCGCCTATAGCTGGCAACGTCTCAATTTAAGTGAAATATTCTTGACTGGGACGTTAAACACCTTTACTCAACTCATTAATGAGAAAGAAACAAATAAATTGATTGTTCATGGAAAGGATGGGATAATATTCATGAAATAATTTAAAATAATTTCTATAAAATCATTATATAATGCTCTTCTGAAGAGAGAGCAATTCTTTACAAGAGGAACACTCCAAACAGATGAGCAAATACAAGAAAGGGAAAACTTGATATCCTGCATAAATGGATAACATTCCTGAAAAATGGTGACAAAAAAAGCAGGATATTGCATATATGAAATTGACAGTTTTATTTAAGTCACCAGTAATCAGAATAATTTTTTATCATGTAATTTCCTTTAGTTTTAAAAACATAAGCAATTTTTGCTATAGGGAAAGCCTTATTTTCACATTCCGAAGCTGTGAAGAAGCTGCACTTTTAATATCTTGAATAATTAGCGGAATGTATTCCATATTACTTAATGTATTTAATATTAAACATAATTTTGACTTGACTTTGATGCTTAATTAAGGAAATCAGATTTGGTATGGACAAAAATTATGTTAGTTATTTAAAATCCTTGGTAATTAACCCTTCCACCTGTTTAACTACCCTCAATTATATAGTCAAAATGGTAATTTTTATATACCATTATCTACAATCTATCTATCTATATAGTGATTCATTTATTTATACAATCAATGTATTTTAGGTGGTTGGAACACCATGTTATATATCACCAGAATTATGTGAAGGTAAACCGTATCCTTTAATGATAGGACAGCCTGTCTAAATCAAATACAAATTTTATGGATGAATTTTTTTTTTTATTATTTTTTTTTTTTGGCTTTATGACAGGTATTTGGTCTAAAAAATGTTAAAGGAATGCCTAATTAAGTTGTTTCAGTTAAAAATTCTGTTTTCACTGATTCCACTGTAGTTCAATGTAGACAAATTTTTCAGTTTACTTAAGGTTCCGTTTTCAAAGGTTCCACTGTAGTTCACTGTAGTCAGGTTTTTCAGTTTACTTAAGTCCCTGTTTTCACAAGTTCCACCGTAGTTCACTGTAGTCAGGTTTTTCAGTTTACTTAAGTCCCTGTTTTCACAAGTTCCACTGTAGTTCAGTGTAAACAGGTGTTACATGCGGCCAAGGTTTCACAGGTTACATAAGTTAAGAAGAGACAGGCTAAATTTATACAGAACTGTTGTTTTGTTTTCTCAAGGTTATTTTTCACAGATTACTGTATTGTTAAGTTTTGACAGGTTTTCATTTTAATCAGAAATTCTGTTCAACTGTACTATTATTGTAAGCTTTTTACCTTCTTGCAAGACAACATGGAAAATATACGGTACTAAAGATTTAAGAATATTGTTTTGGAATTTAGATCCATTTATTCATTGAGTGAGTCTGTGTTCAGGTGGATAGGTTGTTGAGAGAGAGAGAAAGAGAGAGATTGAGCACCACTTTATAGAACTGATATGCAGACATATACTTGCACGCAAGTATACATTCTAGTTTTTATCATAATGTTAATTTTTATCACTTGCGAAGTTGCAGCTAGATTTTGATACTTTTTTATTGTATGGCAATGAACAGGGAGGGTCACACCTACCTATACATACCGGGAATCTATTAAGCTCTCATCTAGAAAACCCAAAAGAAAGAGAAAGTTTAAACAAAAAGCTGGTACAGTTTGAATTTTTGTTGTTTTTTCCTTGATGCATCACTAGATATAACCAGAAGAGTGATATATGGGCTTTAGGATGTGTACTGTATGAACTTGCCAGTTTAAAAAGAGCCTTTGAAGCTGCTGTAAGTTTTAATTATTTTAAAGAATAATTAAGTGATCACACGAACAAATGTGTTATAATGGATATATATATATATATATATATATATATATATATATATATATATATATATATATATATATATATATATATATATATATATATCCATTATAACATTACTTAAAATATATATACATGTGTATATGTATCTGATTATGTTACACTCACACTTATGATGTTCCTAGTGTTTTATCACATGTGGCAATGTATTGAGAAAAACTAGCTTGAACAGAAATAATTTAGAAACATGGAGTTGGATAGTCTCGAAGATGTGTATGTGAATGAGTAAGGAAAGTCAATAAAGAACATTTACACTGCATATATAAAAATGAGACTTGTTATAAATGCAGTACTGACTTGAAGAATCAGTAGTAAGATTTAAATAAATCAGTAATTACTGGTAGTTAAATTTTTATTTGGATAAAAAATGTATTGAAATTAATGAAAGAAAAAAAATTGATAGTCATTTTATTAACCATTTATCTACAGAATCTTCCAGCTTTGATATTGAAGATTATGAGAGGACATTTGCACCTATATCTGAGATATATATATATATATATATATATATATATATATATATATATATATATATATATATATATATACACATTATAACATTACTTAAAATATATATACATGTGTATATGTATCTGATTATGTTACACTCACACTTATGATGTTGCTAGTGTTTTATCACATGTGGCAATGTATTGAGAAAAACTAGCTTGTACAGAAATAATTTAGAAAAATTGATAGTCATTTTATTAACCATTTATCTACAGAATCTTCCAGCTTTGATATTGAAGATTATGAGAGGGACATTTGCACCTATATCTGAGATTTATAGTGAAGATCTACGCACACTTATTTTATCTATGCTTCACCTTGATCCAAACAGACGCCCACATATTAATCAAATCATGGCTCAACCAATTGTCATTAATGCTTTAATGAACTTACACACAGACATGGGAAAACTTCCATGTACAAGGTAATTTGTATATATCGCATAATTTTATTCAAATTTCATGACCATTGTTTTACTGTCTTTGTCACTGTTTGACAGTGAATTTTGCAAAATTAAAAAAACCCACTAAAATACATGGTATTATTTACTTGGGCAGCCATATTGAAAAATTACTTTGCCCATTTGCAATAACTACAGGTTACAGTAATAGGAATTATAACAAAAAAGACATACCAGGAACTTTATTTAAGTTCCTTAAAGATGTATTTAACAATTAATCTTTGTTCATTTAAAATGCTCTTGACTTCAGGTTTTATTAAGATTGTTAACACATTTGAAGTATTGGATTTGAAAGGGTGAAATAATCAAATAATAACTTTGGGCATTGTAACGAAGTTATACTGTTTATGAAATTCTGTGAAATAACCCCTTCCCCTCTTTTGAGGTCTCCCCTTTGAAGTAAAAATGTCTTCTTGTGATGAAGGTTAATTATAAAATATTTCAATATATACACATACAATGTTCATTTTATGTGGCCTTTTTTGAGAGGAAGCTTATTAGGGGATAACTGTATAAACTTTAAAACATTATTTGGTACATGTACTTGTACTTAATATTTTTGTTTTATGTTTAGAATACATCGCCCTGTACCCACAACTGCTAGAAGTAGAGTATCTATCAGAGGAAGCAACACAGCAAGAGGTTAGCTGAATATTTATGTATTATATTACATTACTTACGAATAGATCATTTGCCAGTTAAATGGTGGGTTGTGTTACCCAATTTGTATTTTACAATTATAATAAAAAAGAAGTTATACTGTTCCTGGACAACTTGATTGGTCCTTCATCTATGACATCACATGTGACATCACAACTTATCTTATCCCAACATAATTATGACATCACAACTACCTTTTACAGAGGTAGTTTTTATCCATTTGATAACTGGCACATTATCAGCTAGTTTCAATGAAGATACATTTGAAGCCTCTGACAAACTTTTGTGTTTAATGTCTTACACGTTAAGTATTTCTGAACTACTTTTGTGCTGATACACACTAGTGATACCTTTCCTCATATAGACATCTACAAGAATTACTGAGAATTATTTCCTGTTTCAATCTGGAGTTTTAATATGGATGACTATTCCTGTATTAATTTTAATACAATGTGCATGTATATACATGTACATACTACATATGGGTATTTAAAACATGGCTCTTTCAAACAATATGAGCCCTAAGAGTTATTATGAAACAAAGGTAAACTGATGTCATCAAAAGGAAAATATGTGAGTCCCATGACAGTTTAACTGCCCTCATAAATCCTGTTAAATATATGTCATAAATAATGAATTGTAGTTAATAAAAATGTTATACTTCCAGACCCATTATCATCAAAACCACCAGCTTTAAGTTCTGTGTTCAGTTGGGGGAGTGGTTCTGCTTCTCCAATAAAGTTACAGCTTCCCACTTCTGATACTCAAGTTACGCAAGTGTCAACAGGGCGGACACAGAAAGCAGCTGTAACCAAAAATGGTCGACTTTTTGTTTGGGAGGTAAAAATTTATTTTAATGTTATCTTTCATGAATTAAAAATGCAAAGTCAATGTTTCATATTGCTAGAAATGTAGATCTTTTTAATTAAAGCATTTTATTTCAACCCTTTATTTAAACCAATTCAAAATTATGGCAGAACATTTCCCATATGGTAGAAAAAAATTTCTGAGCACTTTTGTTTGTTTCCGTCATGATATACATTTGAATCTAGAAAAATGAATTGAGGATAATTGGTTTTATCAGAGTACAACATGATACCATGAAAAAATTCTGAGCACTTTTGTTTGTTTCCATCATGATGTACATTTGAATCCAGAAAAATGAACTGGGGATAATTGGTTTTATCAGAGTACACCATGATACCATGAAAAAATTTTGAGCACTTTTGTTTGTTTCCGTCATGATATACATTTGAATCCAGAAAAATGAACTGAGGAAAATTGGTTTTATCAGAGTACAACAAGATACCATGAAATGTTTTTGTAAAACAATTATTGCATTTAATTGTAGAATCACATAAATTGACATCTTCCCTTAAACCAATCTTATTTTATTTTATTGTACAGGACATGTGTTTACACAAAATGTATATTACAGAAAGATTATTATGTAATAAGATATTTTGTTTATTGTTTAGACATCTGCAATGGGCACAGATACACTTATCCCTGGTGCTACAGATGGCCACACCCATTCACTCGTCCCCAGGTATTTGGAGGGTCAGTCAGCAGTCAACATTCAACATGTAGCCTGTGGAGATCTTTTTACAGCTTGTCTTACAGGTACATGTTTACTACTAGTTATCAGTCATCAGGACAGACTCACTTAACCCTGTTGCTACAGAAAGCCACACCCACCTATTTATTTTTTGTGCTAAGTAAGGTCCCACCCAGTTTTTTGGGGGGTCGGTCATCAGTAAACATGCAACATGCTGCCAATGTTTATATACAGCCTATGTTTGATTTCTTAATTAGACAGAATTTAAAATGTTGTTAGTTGAGCCTTTTTTGACTTCTTTTTGTATGTTTTTTTTCCACATTTTCTTAATTTATCACTTCTGTAAAGTACCCATCTTGTTTTTGCCACTTCACCTATAGCTGGTCACTTCTTAATATTAGTTTAATATTCTTGACTTGGACATAAAACCCCATTTAATTAACCAGCCCTGTTGTTCTGCAAATTTAAGATTTTGAGGGAAATATATTTTTATTTAGAAGATACTACTTATAAAGTGGGTACAAAGTTTGTATCATACAACATTATTTGCACAAACATTTTATTGGACTGGTTAAATTAGCAAACATTTATGTAAGATCCCTTGTATTAGCATATATAAATACATGTTCATGTAGTTCTACTGAGTTAGTTTCTTCTTGAAACAAGTGCAAACTCATACTAGTTGTATATTTTACTTAAGCATATTAAAATGCGTGATAAATACCTGTCAGAATGATCTTGTAGAACAAGATTTAACTGTTTAAGGTCAAATAATTGAATAATATTTTAATATAATTGTAATTTAATGAATGTTAATTTTACAGACAGGGGTATACTGATGACATTTGGTAGTGGTGCTAATGCATGTTATATTTACAGACTGGGGTATACTGATGACATTTGGTAGTGATGCTAATGTACATGTATATATTATATTTACAGACGGGTAAACTGATAACATTTGGTAGTGGTGCTTATGTATATTTACAGACGGGGGTATACTAATGACATTTGGTAGTGATGGTAATGTACATGTATATTATATTTACAGACAGGGGTATACTGATGACATTTGGTAGTGAAGCTAATGTATATCATATTTACAAACAGGGGTATACTGATGACATTTGGTAGTGATTCTAATGCATGTTATATTTACAGACGGGGGTATACTAATGACATTTGGTAGTGATGGTAATGAATGTTATATTTACAGACAGGGGTATACTGATGACATTTGTTAGTGGTGCAAATGAATGTTATATTTACAGACAGGGGTATACTGATGTCATTTGTTAGTGGTGCAAATGAATGTTATATTTACAGACAGGGGTATACTGATGACATTTGGTAGTGATGTTAATGTATGTTATATTTACAGACAGGGGTATACTGATAACATTTGGTAGTGGTGCTAATGCATGTTATATTTACAGACAGGGGTATACCGATGACATTTGGTAGTGATGTTAATGTATGTTATATTTACAGACAGGGGTATACTGATGACATTTGGTAGTGGCGCTAATGGTTGTTTAGGACATGGTAATTTTAATGATGTAACACAGGTAAGTGACAATGGCAAAGATTTTTAGCTGAAAACCTAGATGAGTTATTGCTATCTATCTTTGTCTGTCGTATGTTGTCCCTCGTGCGTAAACTTTTAACATTTTAATCTTCTCCTCCAAAACCACTGAGCTAAATTCAATGAAATTGGGCACCATCATGCCGGGTGAAGGCCTTTCAGATTTGCACAAATGGAGAGGTTATGTCCCCTTGGGGCCTCATAAGGGGGAAATAGTAAAAATCTTCTCCTCTGAATGTACAAGAGGTATACCTTAGTTATTCGCTCACCTGACCAAAAGGTCATGTGAGCTTATGGCATGGTGCAGCGTGTGTACGTGCGTGTGTGTGTCGATAACACCTAATTTTGACTTCTCCTCTGAAACTACTGGACAGATTTCAATGATACTTAGTCAGAAGCATGTATGGGCTGGTGCAATTCAGATTTGTTTATGGTGTTGCAATGGCCACCAAACTAGGTCATGGTGACCTAGGGGTGCAAAAATCTTTAAAAAAATCTTCTTCTCCGAAACCGATGATGGGAGAAAAAAATCTGATGTGATATTTGGCTTCTCTAGAGTCTTAAGCCTATAGTTTGTTCATTTTGTGAAATTATGTCGAAAATTGGGTTACACATTTTTTCATTTAATTTTAAAAATTTTGTAAAATGGCTTCAAATTGTTATAACTTGACTATTTGAACAGATAATGACATGGGGTTTTCAGTTTTGACTTTTTCTTGAAATGACCTTAAAAATGGGGTCAAGGTCACAAATCAAGGTCATGACCTTATTTTTTTTATGCAGTTTTAGGCAATTTTTTTTGCAAACATTAAGATATATATGAAATCAAAACATTGTTAAAATGTTCAGCATGACAAAATTTAATAAGTTAACACTTTTTGTAACTATATGATAATCAATGTAGGAGTTGTTGCCCCTGAAATGTTATTTTTTTGCTTATAAATACTAAAATTGTGCATTAGCTTGAAAACTATATAATCTTTTTATATAGGCATGTATATTAGAAAATTGTAGGTATTGATAAGATGATCAATTTGATATATGATTCAAGGTCATAAATGCAAAAGTCCAGGTCATATCTGCATTTGAGGACTGAAATTGTTAATTATCTTGAAAACTTTTAACATTTTGTTTTGGCATGTATATTAGAATACTGTTAGTGTTGATATGAAAATCATTTTGATATATGATTCATAGTAATAAGTTCAAAGGTCAAGGTCATGACTGATTAAGAAGACTGAAATCTTTATATTTCTTGAAAACTATTAACTTTTTGTAAAGGCATGTTTATTAAAATATTCTAGGTATTGATATGACAATCATTTGATATAATATTCAAGGTGATAAGTTCAAACATCAAGGTCATAGCTGCATAAGGAGACAGTAGTTAATGATCTTGACTATATTAACTTTTTGCAAAGACACGAAAATTAGAATATTGTAGGTATGGATATGACTATCATTTTGATATATGGTTCAAGGTCATACATGCAAAAGGTCAAGATCATAGCTGCATAGAAACTGAAATCGTTAATGATTTATAAATTATCAATTGTACTGTAGTTACTACATGCATATTAGCTGCTTATAAATGGACTGTGACTAGATATTTCTGATTAAGTATTGTGGCAGTTCTAAACTTGAGTAAACTTTGGAAGTTTCTGTAATTAATATATTTTCTATTGCATTTTTGCAAACAATTTTGGTCCAGACTTAGTTTCTGCTCTGTAAGTGGATAGAAATTCCCTTGAAACATGTTGAATATGACATTTCTGTTTTTGTAGCAGATCAGAATTTATCTACCAACTTTGAGTCAGAGTTTTAAACAAATTGTCAAAAGCAACATTTTAGAATGTAGTTTTCATCATGACTTCTTCTCTATCAGTTTAAGCCTTTATAAAAGTAATCCTAAGGGCTGGTATATTGAGCATATTGTCTCTTTAATGGGTTGAAAAGCACCATTGCTTCATTCCACTCCTCTGTCAATTGTTTTATTTTAATTTTAGAATCCAGTTTTGATACAAAATTATTCTAATGATAGTGGTCATATTCTAACTTGTATAGACTTGCACTGAGCGTATTTATAGTCTTTTTCAGATCCTTAGGTTTTATAGACATACTGTGTACGGTAAATGTTATATTCTGATTAGACAAGTGTTTGGTTTACATAGGATAATTTGTCAATAATAAGTAATGGTTTGTTCTCACAAAACAGTTCAACTAAATCTATATATTTTTGGGGTAATTGGTGGTTTTATTTAACAGATATACTGTATCTTCAAATTTTACCTATACAAAAACTATTATTATGCTTATTTTTTCCTGTTTTATTTATTTATTTTTCCATGAAAGGCAAAAATAGTAGAAGCATTACTTGGTTATGGAGTTATACAAGTATCATGTGGTGCATCACATGTTTTAGCAGTGACCAATGAGCATGAAGTATTTGCCTGGGGAAGGGGAGATAATGGTAAGTTTATACAGCTTTGTACTGGTTGTGGATTTATAAAGTTTTTACTGGTCAATCCATATACAGTTAAAATGTTACAGTATATGACAAATAATCTGTTTTTAGAGCTGTACTGAACAAAATTTATCAATGACTTATTTAGAAAATCTGGAAAAAACTTTATATTTTGGCTAAATTCAAAAAGATTTTCACTGGTAGATTAATAGTTTTAATCTTTCTCTAAAGTCCATACTTCTTGTGATTGAGGGGGTCTTATATACAAGTTCATCTGTATAATCATGAATGTTGTGTTTCAGGTCGCCTTGGTTTGGGTAGTCAGGAATCTTACTCTTCACCACAACTTGTGCCAATACCAGAATCTCTCCGTCCATCATCAGTACACTGTGGTGTAGATTGTTCAGCAGTTTTAACACTAGATAACAAACTTCTTTGTTGTGGAAGTAACAGGTAATATATATGTATATATATAGTAGTATATCAAATTTCAAAAGATCCATTAACTTCACAATCTAATCGTGATTGTAAATTTAAAGAACACGTTTTGAACACTTTTGCAGTTGGTATTAATTCTTAAATACATCATTTATTTATTTTTGTTTGTTTCGAAAGTATCTATTAGTATTGGTTTTAATTTCTATTGGATAACATTCGAGTACTGGAAACTGTTTACAACATCAAAGACTTCTGTAGTGAAAAGCATATATTAAGGAGATGTCACCCTTCAACTTCGATAACTTGAACCCCCGATAACTCGAAGCCACCACTGAAGTCCCGTGCACTTCGAGTTATCGAAGTTCTACTGTATTAAAAATGTCTTCTTGGCCGGTATAAATACTTCTAATTTAGTATTATTCATATTGATTGTAGGTTCAACAAATTAGGATTAGACATGTTTAATCCAGATGGAACTTGCAGCAAATCAATAGAGGAGGTCCATTGTTTTTGTCAATCATTATGTCATCCAGTAGAAAATCTGCTTATAAAAGCTGTTGCTATGGGAACATCCCACACTGTAGCTGTCACAGGTATTAACTTTTGTTGACATATAATGCATGTATTTGTCATAAGATCTTGATGGAACTGTTGCCATATTTAATTATAAAACTCCTATCATAAATTCACCAAGTTGTTTTGAAAGATTGATTACTTGGTCTTAGAAACAAACATTTATTTGAACAGCTAAAACATGAAGTATATTTGTTCTTTTAGAAAAATATTTCTGGAAAACACGAAATTCGTTGTTTTAGTGGAACATTTTCATTTTTTCTGAAATAATGATGCTTTTGTTACATATGCTTTAAAAAGAAACCACTTTCCCTCTTGCACATTTTAACATGTTGACATTTTCTGTTAATAACAATGTTATTTAGCACAAATGTTAAGGGTTAATAAGCATGTGGTACAATAACAAACCCAATTGTTCTAAGTATTAATAACATAAAGTGTAACAAATAACATTTCCAGTTGAAGGTCATTGTTATGCTTTTGGATCAAACCAGTTTGGTCAGCTTGGTAACCAGTCAATCAATACCAGACAGCCTCAACAAGTCAAATCATTAGACGCAAATAAAATCACCATGGTAGCATGTGGAGATACTTTTACTGTAGCTGTAACAGAATGTAAGTCAAAATCTACTATTTTGTACTGGTATACATAAAACTCAGAAACTAACAAAAATTTTTAAGATTTTGTAAAAAGTAGGCATTTGGTTCATAGATATCCTTAAATTTAAATGTTTTGTAGATGGTGATGTTTACTCCTGGGGTAACAGCTCTCATGAAGTTATTTTGTTTTACAGATGGTGATGTTTACTCCAGGGGTAACAGCTCTCATGAAGTTATTATTTTACAGATGATGATGTCTACTCCTGGGGTAACAGTTCTCATGAAGTTATTATGATTTTTAGATGGTGATGTTTACTCCTGGGGTAACAGCTCTCATGAAGTTATTATGTTTTTTAGATGGTGATGTTTACTCCTGGGGTAACAGCTCTCATGAAGTTATTATGTTTTTATACGCCCGTCAAAGAGGGGGCGTATTATGGGATCACCCTTGGCGGGCGGGCGGGCGGGCGTCCGGGCGAGCGGATGGGCGGGCGGGCGTACTGGCGGCGGGTTTGTCTGGCCCATAACTCTGACATCTATGGTCAGAATGACTTGAAACTTGGTATGCTTACTTACCACGATGATGCGAAGTGCAGTGCTCAGGAACCGTAACTTTAGCTTCCTTAATTTTTGAGTTTTTCCCCTTTGAATGCTGTTAGCATGTTTGTACGGATCATAACTTTGACATCTATGGTCAGAATGACTTGAAACTTGGTATGCTTACTTACCACGATGATGCCAAGTGCAGTGCACAGGAACCGTAACTCTAGCTTCCTTAATTTTTGAGTTATTCCCCTTTGTGTGCTGCCGGAGTACGCGGCGGGTTTGTCTGGCCCATAACTCTGACATTTATGGTCAGAATGACTTGAAATTTGGTATGCTTACTTACCACGATGATCCGAAGTGCAGTGCTCAGGAACCGTAACTCTAGCTTCCTTAATTTATTCTACCAGGGAGCAGATACACATAGAGTTGTAGGCTGAAGAACTTGCTGTCTTTGAAACAACCCAGTATACTAGAGATTACCTCAATTTTGTGATGAAGGTTACAAGAACATGATGGTAAAATTATATAAATGGTTTGGCTGGTGGTAAGTCTATTTTGTTACTGAAAACAATACCAAAATCTCAATAATTACTATTGTTTTTTATTGTACTTGTTGACTTGTGCACTCCATTTTGTATCATTGTGATGAATAATTGAATTGACTTATTGAATATGAACAGCTCATATGAACTGTATAAGTCCCTTTACAGTTCATAATAAACAAAATATCCACATAAATGACTTGCAGATTTGACGGGCGTATCATGCTCTGCCATGCGGAACTCTTGTTTAGATGGTGATGTTTACTCCTGGGGTAACAGCTCTCATGAAGTTATTATGTTTTTTAGATGATGATGTTTACTCCTGGGGTAACAGCTCTCATGAAGTTATTATGTTTTTTAGATGGTGATGTTTATTCCTGGGGTAACAGCTCTCATGAAGTTATTATGTTTTTAGATGATGATGTTTACTCCTGGGGTAACAGCTCTCATGAAGTTATTATGTTTTTTAGATGGTGATGTTTACTCCTGGGGTAACAGTTCTCATGAAGTTATTATGTTTTTTAGATGATGATGTTTACTCCTGGGGTAACAGTTCTCATGAAGTTATTATGTTTTTTAGATGGTGATGTTTACTCCTGGGGTAACAGCTCTCATGAAGTTATTATGTTTTTTAGATGGTGATGTTTACTCCTGGGGTAACAGCTCTCATGAAGTTATTATGTTTTTTAGATGATGATGTTTACTCCTGGGGTAACAGCTCTCATGAAGTTATTATGTTTTTTAGATGGTGATGTTTATTCCTGGGGTAACAGCTCTCATGAAGTTATTATGTTTTTTAGATGGTGATGTTTATTCCTGGGGTAACAGCTCTCATGAAGTTATTATGTTTTTAGATGATGATGTTTACTCCTGGGGTAACAGCTCTCATGAAGTTATTATGTTTTTTAGATGGTGATGTTTACTCCTGGGGTAACAGCTCTCATGAAGTTATTATGTTTTTTAGATGATGATGTTTACTCCTGGGGTAACAGCTCTCATGAAGTTATTATGTTTTTTAGATGATGATGTTTACTCCTGGGGTAACAGCTCTCATGAAGTTATTATGTTTTTAGATGGTGATGTTTACTCCTGGGGTAACAGCTCTCATGAAGTTATTATGTTTTTTAGATGATGATGTTAATTCTGGGGTAACAGCTCTCATGAAGTTATTATGTTTTTTAGATGGTGATGTTTACTCCTGGGGTAACAGCTCTCATGAAGTTATTATGTTTTTTAGATGATGATGTTTACTCCTGGGGTAACAGTTCTCATGAAGTTATTTTGTTTTACAGATGGGGATGTCTACTCCTGGGGTAACAGTTCTCATGAAGTTATTATGTTTTTTAGATGGTGATGTTTACTCTTGGGGTAACAGTTCTCGAGGAAGATTAGGTAGATCTGATGAAGAAACTTGTATCCCACAGAAAGTCACTTTTACTGGAGAAGAACAGTTTTCTGTTGTCTCTATATCATGTAGTCATGGCAACACTCTACTAGCAACAAGACGTAAGGACTTTAAAATTATTTACAATGTAGATTATAAGTAACAGCTTATCAATATAGTTTTTTGTATAAAAATTTTAAATCAAACACACTTTAAATCTATTTAATCCAATTTTCCTTTGGTTAAGAAATGCATTTGAAGATAAAGTCATGTCAATGTAAAATATGTGAATGTTTAGTTACTTGTCACTCCTGTAGGCACTTACATGTATGTAAATTATTTTCCATGATTTCATATTTCATTGTACAGTACACACAATGAATATCCTTTAATAAGGTATAAATAAATAAAACCTGTATATAAAGACTACCAAGGACTTAAGAAATGTGGGGTTCTTTATGAATATGTTCTTCTTAGTTAAAATCTGAAGTAATGGGTCCTGGAAACAACAATCTGAATGGACAGGGTTTTTTTTTTTTTTTATACAAGACAGATAATTTTTATGAAGGGTTCTTTTTGGTTTATATTTGAAGCATGGAATTCTTAAAACAGCAGCTTTATAAATAGACAGGGGTTTTTATAAAGAGGTAGTCACTTTAGCAGATTTTACTGTTTACACATACAAACACATTTGATAATGGACTTTACAATTTGGTGATGATTGTCTATTTCTCATTATACACTGACATCCATAAGTGAATATACAAGATTATCTTTGCCATTATATTTTAATCATGTCAAATTTCATTGATAGAATTTGAATATTGAAGTTTCTGTAATATTTGCAGTAAACTTGTTTTTCTTGAAAACTGTATATTGTGGAAATATTGGGGCAAAATAAGTAAAAATGTGAGGGAAAATATATTTTTTCAAGATAAAACAACTGTTTAATGTTAATAGGCAAAAACATTCAGTGTTTGCAGGATGATGTTTTCAATAATTTAGCTTTTTGAAAAAATTATCAGTCTGTAATAACATAACCAGTTTTAAACATGTCTAATAAATTATGAAAGGCAGTGTGTTTTACACATACATGTACATGTTTATATATTCATGTAGATTTAGTACAAATATTCATTTATTTAGTGTTTGGTATTTACATGGTCACAAACCAAGCACAAAAAATATATCCACTGCGAAAATGAATATCCACATACAATGTATATCCTTCACTGCCATCAAAGTTTATTCTGCCATAAAGTATTGTGCTTATATACAAAAACTGGAAAAGTTTATACATTGTACTACCGGTACTTTCTACTTGCACAGACTTTATTGTAGTTTGGATTTGTTGGTTTGTTTTAGTTGTAATGTTGTTTAATGTTACATCAGCATTTTTTAGCTATTCACAACAAGGTTACAATTCTAAGAAGAATTACATATGTGTAAGATATACAAGTCTGCCTTGTACTAGCATACACTTACAGTGACTTTTACTTGCTAGCTTATTGAGTCAGTGTGCTGCCGACAAGCATACCACTCACCTAATTTGAATCTATGTCATTGTTCACAGATCAACATAAATTCAACACCAGCAATAGCATGATAGCAATGATATCAAAGTATTTATAATTATTTTTCTTTTTTCAGCTATGCACAGAACAGATAGTCCTATAGATTGATAGAGATGACAGAAAATACTCGTGTTAATTGGTGCAATGTCTGATATTGATATACATCCAAGCTCTAGAAGTAAAATTAGAAAAAAGTACTAGATTTGTGATCTGTAGTTTGACATCTATCCAGATCTAGAAGTACATTAAGAAACAAATATTGGTATACCAGTTTTGTAATCAGAGAAGTCTTAAGTTTACATCCGTTCAGTTCTAGCAGTACAATTAGAGGGGAAAAATGGCATACCAATTATGTAATCTGTGAGGTCTTAAGTTGACATCCGTCCAGTTCCAGAATACAACTGTAAAAAAAATGGCATACCAATTTTGTAATCTGTAAGGTCTTAAGTTGACATCCGTCCAGTAACAGAATACAATTGTAGAAAAAAAAATGACATACCAATTTTGTAATCTGTGAGGTCTTATGTTGACATCTGTCCACTTCTTGAAGTAAGGTTGGAGAAATGGCATACAAATTTTGTGATCTGTGAAGTTGTAAGTTGAAATCTGGCCAACTTTTTAAATAGTTGTAGAAAAAAATGTTGTTTGATAGAATTACATTATATGTAAGCAGTTTACTTAACCCATATTGATGGAGAGGTATTTTTGAAAAGAAAAATTTATTACCGGTATGTTTTAACAAAATAATTTTTGTCATTAACAAGTCATTTAATTCAAGATGGATGCATACTATGTTTACAATTAACAATTTGTGTTAAGTACAGTATAATTTATAATCATATCATCATAAGTTTCGGGTTTTGTGCAATGAGTTTATAACAAACATTTACAGATTTATAAATATCACAATGTATACAATACTTTAGAGACATGTTGCTATGTGATGAATACCAAAATACCCTGGACTCTTGATCCCAGAGAGTTTCCAGTACTCTTTCGTCATTTGTCTGTCACTTTTTTGTTCATAAGTTACTTTTTCACTTGACAATGAACTTAGAAACTTCATATACATGTGTAGCACTGGTACATAAATCTATAATCTATCAGTTTGAGAAAGTGGGCTGAAATTGACCTTCATTCAAGGTCACAGATATTTCACAGACCTATTTATCGTGTTTTTGTCATGAAAGGCATAGAATATTAAAACATTATATGTAGCAATCAATGCATTAAACCCTGTCAAGATTTCAAAGCTAGTTTACAAAATCACAAAAATCTTTGTTGTAAAAACTATTTAATATCTTCTTCATGGCCATAAGCTACTTGTTAATTATTTAATCAGACAATTATAATCAAATTTAATTTCAAAATGTGACTATTAGGTTATATAGTTGGTTGACTTTGCACAAATCTTGACTATGGAGTCCCAAAAGGGGGGCACCTCTATAGGGGACTCTAACCTTAATAACAATAAAAAAATGCCATCTTTATTAGAAATACCTGAAACAAAATACAACTGTATGGAGCAATCTGTTATTTCTTTTGAAATTTTATGAATTCAGTCTAGTACATGTATTTGATTTTTTTTGCATGCAGTTATTGGTTTAACTGTACTGTTAAAGTTATCTAATTTTTTAGATACCGGTAATTTCATTACAGCTCAAATTTCAATAGTGAGGCTCAAGGCCCATGGATATCTTTTCTATATGTAATTATTAAAATCTCTGAATTTATAATTCGTAAAAAGTATGTATTAATTTTAAAAATAAGTTTTTAAAGTAAATGTTCTTGTATACAGTCTGTGATATTTTTAATAATAAATTTTGTATTAATACATTAGTTGCTATTAGTTTGGAAAATATACAGTAAAACATTGCTATGATGCCTCTAGATAACTTTGCCAATACTTTTCTCCATGGCAAGCCCTTTATATTGCTAAAATCTGACTGCACAAATGTGGCATTGTTTTGCTTATAATCATTTGGTAATTTTGCTTTATATGGGACATTCAAACAAATAAAGATGAGGATGTTTGTTGATTAGAATGACATTTTATGTCCCATTCAAGGTTATTTCATTTATGTTAGTGTCACCAGTAAAGAAATGATGGAGGAAACCAAAATACCAAAGTATAACATCAATCTTTAGCAAGTAAAGAGACAAACTGTCAGGCCAACATCTGCCCAACCGGAATCTTTTTTGGTTAATGAGAGGCTCTGTGATCCCTAACCTGGAAACCTAGACCACTGGGTACCCAAGGCTTAAGAGTAAACCTTTTCACTTGTAAACAAGATACTTTTAACGTTACTGGTACTAGACTTCTTAATAATAACCAAGATAATATCACATTCGAACTTAACTTTTTTTTATATCTGTAAATTTCAAGCTGTTTGTAACAAGATACAATTCCATTATTCTGAACATGAGTTCCCACAATGCCAAAGTTCCTGATCTGCATTCATTTTGTAATTCAGCACACTATCCTCAATTTTTGGAGTACTGGCACATTGAAACTAACATCACAAGTTTCCACATGGCAAACAAACTACTTTCTAAAATGCATTTGCCATGGTTGAACCCAGTGTTTAGATATTTTCAGTTTTAAGATAAAGAATTATCATTCAAAATTTGCCATGTCTTCAGGTCTTTACCTGTTAAACTTGTCAATGGTACATAAATATCCACATGCAGTCTGTTGACTGTTAAGTTCTTTCAGACAATATATAATTTATAATTTAACAGAAAGAATCTATTGAATCCTTCTGAATCCAACAACAGATTTAGACTCTTGTATAACTTAGAACATTCAGGATGTTGGTTTCACTTCTTATTGATTAAATCTTCCATAATTTAGGTTCTGAGTCAGACAGGTTCTCTTATATGTAAAAACAACATCAGACGACTATTTTTTTTAGCTCATGCAAATTTTGCAGGAAGCTAATGGGGGATTGACAGAGGAACTAAAACAAACATAAAATTGTAGTATTGATTTTATTTATGTAAATGCTGTAAGTTTATACAAATTACATGTTACAATTTCAACAATTATTAAAACAACAAAGTACACCAATATTTAACCAAAAAGATAATATATACGGTAGTCTCTAATACAACCAGCAGAGACCATACAACAGATAATTATGTAAATACAAAAATGATTTTATTCTACAACTTTTATTTCAAAAGAAATGAAGCAGGACAGGAAAATACAGACTTCCTACATTTAAGAGAAATTATCATGCGCTTTAAGATAATAATAATATTACTCAATACACAAGTTTTCTGAGCAACAATACATCAATACATAATGGTATTTTCATAAATTTACTTAATTTTAATTAGAATTGAGAACAAATTCAATATCCACTAACATTTTGAAAAGTCTAAAAATGATGGAATAAAGCCAGCATCTTGAACATTTCTGTGAAAATAATTTTCTCAAAAGTTTTACACAGAATTTAATGTGTGGAGTTGGGGGTACAACAGGAACTCTTACCGAGTAATGAAATGTATTTTGATTCATGAAAGTGTTATTTATTTCAAATACAAAATGAGGATAATGGTGCAGTTAAACCATTTTTCCTGATATTGATAATGTATAGCACTTGTAATTGTTAAACTTCTTCAATACTATTTTAGCCATTTTATGACCACAGTGATACACACAACAATGACTATGTCCAAATCAGAACGAGATATTTAATGTTATTGTAATAAATGAGCCTGTCATTAATTTGATAACAGATTACAAACAGTCTGAATAACACTTAGTCAAAATAAATTTTATAAAGACAATAGCATCATATGTAGTGTTGTTAAAATCAAATCCTCTTAACTGCAATGAGCCCAACTGCATTTCTATTGTTATTCTTCATAACATCCATAAATGAACAGGTTTCCTGTTCAGGTTGATGAACTGAAGCACCTTCAAAATCTGTCATTTTAATGAAAATACACTATATTTATTGTTATTAGCATCGAAGCCTCCTAATTGCAATGGACACAACTGTTTTTTTTATTGTTATTTTACATAACATCAATAAATGATCAGGTTTCCTGTCCAGATTGATGAACTGTAGCACCTTTAAAACTTGTCTTTCTGATGAAAATACAAATACACCATGTAGTGTTATTAGCACCTTATCAATGAAACTCTACTTTTTTCATCCTAATTTTCCCTAACAACTAAAATGTTCAGGTCCCCAGTACAATGTATAAAATGAATAATTTTTTATGATGATAATGGTACAGAGAGTGGTGTCATAGGTGTCATTGCTTCTTCAATGTTTATATGAGAAATGAATCGTAATCGTAGCTGGAGAGCCTGACGTAGGTTCCTGATGATTTTCTCCACTTCGTTCTTAACACCATCTCCAACAAACATATACTTGATGTGATATCTGATAATACTGATTAAGGTAAACTTACCATGAAAATCAAAAAGGTTATTATTGTTGCTTTTTCTTGTATGTTTGTTGTGAAGAAGTAGAAGACATACAATATGTCGCAAGTTGTTTGGTTTGTTTTACAATTAATACTATATTCAACTATCCAAGTGGGGACAGGGATTCACATGCTTATGAGGTACTGAACTAAATTTTTGTTAATTAAAAACAATTTTAGTGTGAAACAATGTTTTTTATTATTATTCCTTGTAACACACTTCTATACTAATGAGTACTTTAATTTTTAATGTTTCAAGTCAGACAATAACAAAAATATTTTTATCAAATTTCTTGGACATAAACCCCTAAAGGGTTGATTTCCACAGACAAGGAAGGTCTAACCCTGTCTCCCTCTTCAAAGATATAATCAACACTGCTGATAAAGACCATATTATAAGTGTACATTGGTAGCCTTTATACATATTGACAAGTTTTACAACATACACATGTACATTTTTACTTACTTCTCTTTTCTCTGAAATTATTCCCAAAATAAAACAGCAAAAGACTGATATTTCATTCAATAATCAGTGGTCCAAATGTCCCAATATGCTTATCTTCTCTTATCTCGTTTGGCTTTTTGTCAATAACATGTTTGGGTGTGTTATTGGTTGTATTGGCTGTTGCAAAGTGCTTTTTTTTCAGTTGCTAAATTCTGTTTTTTCTATTACATTCATACACATGCATATCATGCACCTCAATATCTATGCTAATACAGTTTTTTAAATCAACTCTCTCACTAAATCCATACCTAGTACCTAGCCTCCTTTTGTTAAGTGTAAATTATGCTTCATATATAAATCACTTCCATATAAACAGTATTAAAGGATACAGAAAATCTGTAATTGGTTCCATATAATGTAAGTGTTCACAACATTTATCCACATTTACCAGTATCTCATAAATCTCTATTACCAGCTAAAATCAAATATACCAGTACATCAATTTACAGCAACATTATTCAAACACATCAGCAAAATAAAATTTCATGCATATGACATTTTATAATTATACTGACAACAATGACACTGAATTTGATAAAAGAGAAAAAATTATACAATAAAAGGGGTGTATATAAAGAGGGCACTATTTGACCCCTGGCATTAATGATCAAACTAGAAAAATAGATTTAGTTTTGCATCATCATGAATGACATCACATATTAGTCATTTGTCATGCATGTGACACAGCACATGTAGCCAATGACAAACTTTGTAATATCTCATTTCACAGCACATGTTCAAATGAGCTGAACCAGATACAGGTACACAAACATAATGGTCTATGTCCAAATCAAATTACAAAGGCAAAACTTTGTTTATTCAGTTAATCATGTGAACTTCCTCCAGGGAAGTGAGGGCAGGTGCTCTGGAAGTGTATGCACCAGATACACATATCTAAGCCCCCAGCAATGATCAGCACATGCAGATCATAAAAATCCTTGTAATGCCAGGTTTTACAGTGCATATTCAAATGAGATGATACATGTGTCCCCCCAATGACTAGTACATGTAAATGTATGTGAGAAACTTTGATCTTTATTCTCTTTTTATAACATACCTCTAACAGGCACCTGGTTTTCTCTGAATTCAGTCTTTGGAGGAAAGGACCAACAAGATGGCAGAGATATAAAAACTGTTCTTCTGTCTTTATTATAGGCCTAAGACACTCCCGTAAAAACCTGAAAATAAAAAAAATCAAAAAAGGAAAAAAAAAATTAGATGGCCTTACATCTGTACAGAAGTAAGTATGGTGTAAACATTTAACACTCCCTTGCTGGGCAATATGATGTAAAAATTTTGCACTCCCATACTGGAGTAATTAAGGACTTCCTTACTGGAGTTTCCCATTTACACACATTTTCATCAACTGCTAAATGATGATGCAAAAACAAAAAATGCTGACAAAATGAACTGCCTATTTTTACGAATAGTAATGATACAAAAATTTCCAGATAAACTGTACATTGAATTATTATAAAAAGTTTGAGGATTGAACTGAGCAGTTGCTGTATTAAATTAGGATATTCTATGAATGCAGACCATTTAGTGTTCACATACATCAAAAGAACCCATGTACCGGTACTTAAATTTTTATTAAGTAATTCTCACAATTTAAAACAAAGATCTGAAGCTGATGTTAAGAACAGGTATAACATCAGTACAGTGTTTTTAAGTGAAAAAAGACTATGTAACAAACTTTTTATAGCTCCAGTGTGGGCGACAAATAAAAATCATCAAGAGAATATCTACTTACTGTGGTAGCTGTGATAATTGTCCGATCCCTGCATGATGCCACACGGCATGACTTAATGCCAGTAAATATCCTCTTTGTTGTTCTGCATACAAGGTCTGACATGTTTGGAAGTTATAAAGCTGAAATGGTTGTGCTGATCCCAGGTCATGTGATAATGGAGTCTGTATCACTTCTACAATCTTAAGGTTCAAGGAGAACCAATATGAATCCTACAATAAATCAGATTTAAAGAAACTAAAATACAACACAAGGTATAATGATAAAAGCAAATACATGGCCTATATATAGCTACTATCTGCATAATTTTTTTCTTTTTTTTTTCTCCTTTAGTTCCATACTGAATCCTTCTTATTCTTCCCTCAAAATCTCTATAAGATATCTCGCTAGCTATGCATAGGCTCATGAAGATGACTGTAACATACGTGCACATGTACTTTATCATATTGGATATGAACAGAACTGTATTACTTAAAGACTGAAGTTTTTTTAGCAAACAAATGACAATGATTTGGATCAACCATATACTGTGTGATTTCCCTGAACAATTATGTGGAATTTTATTTTTTACTGAAAATTGAACAGATAACTTTATTTTCTGATAAAAAATTATGTTATTCCTGAAACAGCTACATCTAGGTTTTCCTCATTCTGTATAAATTAATACTTCTGCATTAATGTTAGGTTGGTATGATACACTAATGAATTCCTCTGGCCATTATTGGAAACTGTTTGTGCACAAAAGCCATTTTAAATTTATTTACCTTCATATTAAGTTAAGTATAATAAAAATTACGTGCTGTGTTTAAACACCTTTGGCAAGGTGAGCTAAATACTGAAAATTTCCAGCTATCACAGAAGAAAATTGCAAAAAGAAGTTTTCAACTGAAAATATGTACTTAGCAACAGCCACAGCAACCAAAACATGAAAGAATACATGTAAGTGATATAACAGACAAACAAGATGAGACTGATTAATATAAGAATTATATTCTTGTTTCAGAATCCCAATTGAATTTAAATATTGTAAAAGTAAATTTATCGTATTGTTATCAGTTCAATAAAAATATTGTTTTAACTAAGATGAGACAAAAACTTGACAACTAAAGATAAAACTCCAGACTTTGGACTGGCACTGGAGTTCAGTGGTCAGGTATTGGTACTATCAGAGGGCTCACAACCATTTCACTCATTTTACAACCTGTGTCTTTAAAAAATGATGACTTACAGGTAATGCAGTAAGGATTAAACCAACAGCATTCATCCATGATGTTATCTTGTCTCTGGGTAACTGTAGAGAACTGAAATACAAAAAAAACAACAAATTGAAGGAGTTCTTCTGTTTACTACACCATACACCATAAAGTGTGTGCAGAACAATCATTTACAATGTATATGGAATAAATGTTTGCTGCATGTACATTGAACAATATCATACATGTGTTTGTGTTTGTGGAAAAAACACAGGATCATATAATTTGGATAAGCAAGTGTAATCAATTGCATACTACAAGTAGATAGTTTTTAATTCACTGGTCAGATGTATAAAGTTTTAAACTTCAAAGTCCTTGCTTGATAACAAGGTCATTGAAATATTAAATGTAGGCTACAGTCAACCAACCTTTAAAACTTTACAGTGCTTTATGCATAAAGTATGAAAAAAGTTTATAACTTCTTGGCATTTCAGTTTCATGAAATATATTTAAAGAACTAACTATCCAAGGTCATTGTGACCTTGAATGTAAGTCAAGATTTTGATACGTCAAGAAATGTTTTAAAGCAATTACCTTTTCAGAATAACATCCAACAATGCTCTTCCAACAATTTCACCTCGGACAGGAAGTGACATCAGTTCCACACATGTAGCATACAAAGCATGGGCAGCTGGACTTGGAAATTCATTAAATCTCCAATCACAGTTAGGGAACGGTGATGGAGTTTTACCAAGTATAGCTTTATGAGTTAAGGTGCTTTAATCATTTTTAAATTACTACTATTAGTAGATCACTTATGAAGCTAAAAGATGTTTTAAATATTTTTAAATCCCTAATTTCATAGCAAAGAGATGGTCTATCAACTTTTAAATTCAGAAAAATTCAGACATATTTTAGAAAAAGAAACATGTAGACTAGTAGTCAGTTATTTATGACTAACAGCATAGTGACAAAACATTATTATTATTATTATTATTATTATTATTATTGTTGTTGTTTTTGTTGTTGTTGTTACATTGAATTTTTTTTCAGAACAGACTTTGGTTACAATATAATGTAAAGAAAATCAAGAAACAGTTTAATTCCTTTTTATACTCATAATAATCAAGACTGTAAAGGATACTGTCAACAAGCCTGCCTACAAGTTTAACATAGTAATTCAAGTCAGGTACCCAGTCTAGACTATCTGACTGTATAAACTGTTGATAATCTTCTGACAGGAACCAGTTATTTTGTCTGATATCCTGGAGGGCCACTACAACATAAATTGTTAGTTTAACAAAACAAAATTCCATCAAAGCTGTTTATCAATAAATGGTAATGTCATCCAGTGTTATAAATTTGTACCTGAATATGGAAATCTTTCTGCAATGTGACTTCAGAGAATTCAAATCCATGCCACATACAAGAATTACATGCTCCATCATAGCCTTTTTATCACTGATATTAAACAGAGATGATCTTACAATACTGAAGCAGTCTGCTCTAAGAAGATTCAGGAATATTTTGTTTGTCCCTGGTGGAGATAAATTTGTAATAGGCTGGGGAAAATGGAGTATCTACAGGACAGAACCAATCTTTGGCAAGTTAACTGACATACACGTACATATGGCCTGATTGGTATTTAGATGTCTTATTTGTCCATGACAAATTTACATATAATTTGTTAAAGTAGAAATCCTTGCAAGATTATAGTGTTAAGGCATTACATTTTTCTAAAAGCAATACATGTATATATTCTTACCAAAACAGGTCTTTAAGGTGTTGAAAGTATATACCCCATTTCACAATTGTACATTCAATTCAAATTAGGGAATATTTGAATGTCAATTTTTAAGACATACATGTACATGTAACACACTTAAAATTGCATATCTAATGTTAATTTTAAATTTTTTTTGTAGGTTTGTGGAACAAAACAAAACATTTCTCATAATATTTCAACTTTTTAAAATATTGATGAGAAAAATGGGAATATTTGAGTTGAGTGTACACTCAGTCCAGTGAATAATTGTTAAACTGGAGCCATATCTACACCATAGTCTTAACTGCTTATAAAAAAACTTACACATGATGGATTGGACTAGTCTTCTCTTTAATGACGGACGTTGTATTAAATGTTTTTGATAATAATGAAGTGTATTATATACATATGTAATGGGATGATCTACAATAATAAAAAGTTATATACAGTATTTTTCATATACATTTTATATCTTTTTAACCTTTCTAAACTCTACAGTCATTATACAACAAAACAAAACTGTAAATGTACTTCATTTAACAGAAGAATATAATACTGTAAATACAAGATGGACTGTGAAGTTGCAACACTGTATCTGCTTTCAAAAACTTGTCTGAAGAACCAAAGAATGACAGGGTCCGAATAAGATTTTAAAGTAAATATTGAACATTTACAAAGTTCTAAGCATATAAACTAGAATATCAAATGGTATTTAGAAAAGATTTTTAAAACTTATGCAAACAGAAAATGTGATTTCAAAGACATTGTGTTGAATATAAAGATTCCTAACTTTTCTTTGTCATGAGCAAATTGTCTAGGAATATATTTCTTCAAAAATACAACATCTGTTTTGAAATATCACATTGTTTATTTTGTTGTTCAAAGATATTGACATTCATACTGACTATAAACATCATTTTAAAACGGTTCAATTGGTAAATGTGCATAAAGCATGTACATTTAATCTTACCATGAAATTTGTAGAGGATTCCTAGATTTTCCAGTATTTTCTCAGCTAGATTAGTTAGCGATGGCTGTTCTATTATACGATGAATGAGAATATCAAGCACCTGCAATTAACAATTATTGATAATAAAAAAATTGTCAAATGTAAGAATATAGAATTCACAGATTTTCTATTGTTAACCAAATTTAAAAAATACTTGATGAATGATCACAATAAAAATTCTCTAAAGGTATGTGTAGTTCTTTTAGATTTTAGTAACAAAGCAATGTATACTCACAGGTATAAATCTAAGACAGACATTACCAAAGTACACAGGTAAATACTGATGCTGTATTGGACTATTTAAATCTTGAATGCCTTCATAGTAAAACTTCTCTGAATATTTCTAAAAGAAAGAAAGAAAAAAATAAAGGTCAAATAGACATGATATATAAATGTATAGTAAAATCTTAAACATGGGCATCATTAATTCCGACAAACCAATTTGGATTTCATACAAGATTTGGGTGGAGACTTACAAAATGGAATGAAAAGGAATAATGATATCTCATGTATTTCACTTAAATTGAGGTGGTCAATTCTGTATGGTGGAGGGAATCAGAGCCAAAAGAGAACTCCATTACTGTTTGGCTCAAAACTGACAAAGTTTCTGATATTAGAATCCGCTGGAGTGGGATTCAAACTTAGGCAGTGAGAGGTGCCATGATCTGTAGCACTAAAGACCATTCTGCTTCTGAAGAGAAAAAATAAAGGAAGTGGTATTCCAAGCTCAAATTACAGTGCAATATATAAATCTATATGCAGTATTTATGTAAAATGTCACACAGATCATTGAACTGTACATAAGACACCAACACTTACCCTGTGGAATGTCATGTGTTTTTCATGCCAATTATTCTGTAACCAGTGTTCAGGTGAATTCTGAAATTGTTTAAAATTCAGATAATATCTTGGGGATTCCTAATATTTTATATGAATATTACTTATCAACAGTTTCTCATTTACATATTGGGTCAGGCATATCTCAACAAACAACACATTAGGGGATAATTTCCATATTTTCATCAATTTGAAATGAAATTTAATTACACAAGCATTCTATGCAGAAAATTTCAAGTACAGTGTATGTATACTGTCATGATATTTTTTGTAAGTTGTGTTGAAACAGAATATTTACTTCAATTTTACTTACAAGTTTTATGAGACAATGTTTTGTTTTGTTCAACAGACCTACACTAAATGATTTAAATACAACATTAGATTATCAATTTTAATTGGGTAATGTCTTAAAAGTTGACAATGAAATATTCCATAATTTGAGTTGAGTGTACAATTGATTGAATGATTGTGAAACTGGGGCCTGATATCTGATGTATTGCTCATTTATGGTGGAGAATCCTAAGGATGCATTACATGTTGGAATCATGAAGAAATGATCAAACACATCTATTACTAACCTCTTTGACAAAATCTTGAACTCTACTTTTAAACTCTGAAGGCTTTAGGAGCAACATGTGAATTATTAAGTAACACAATCCTG
The DNA here is from genome assembly GCA_029721355.1 of Tegillarca granosa. Lineage (NCBI taxonomy): Eukaryota > Metazoa > Mollusca > Bivalvia > Arcoida > Arcidae > Tegillarca > Tegillarca granosa. The sequence goes on along the minus strand of CM056598.1, from coordinate 37,273,341 downwards.
GCTTCATTTTCATCCAAGTTTCTTAAAGCCTGTAAAATATAAAATATATGCAGCATTATTCATATTTTCAAAGTGTCATTTCTGGGGATTTTTTTTATATTTCTATCATTATTTTATGAGCATACAGTGATGAAATATTTAATAATTTTTAGAACATTATATATTTTTTTTTTAAAATTCAGCTTTTACGTGCCAGTCTGCCATGTGATACATCATAATGTAGGTATAGAATAACAGTTTTTTTTTCGCATGTAATTGTTGAATTTTACAATTTAACTTCAATTAACATAAACATTATAGTGTATTTATCACATAGTACACTAGAAACTTTATTACTATAGTTACTGTATTGAGATTTAAAAGGAATTGGTATATAAATGAAAATAAACAAGAAAATCATAATATACGTTTTTACAGGTATCAAAACCATCTTGAACTACTCTTTTTTAACTTAAAACTTTTTAATAATACCACTCATCCATGAAAACCAGAAATAATACCACTCATCCATTAAAGCCAGTGATAATATCACTCATCCATAAACCAGTGATAATACCACTCATCCATAAGCCAGTGATAATACCACTCATCCATAAAGCCAGTGATAATACCACTCAACCATATCAGCCTAACAAGAGAAAGTCAAAATGCAAATACTGATGAACAAATGTCATGCCACACTCTAAGTTGATAGGAATTTCAAGAAATTCTAGTAGCTCTGACATATCCACATAGAACTGTTAAAATCTTAATTTCTGTTGATAGTTCAATATTTAAAGAAAACATTTTATATAAAAGATTGTTTAGAACTTACCAGACACAGAACCAGTCTGTCAATAGTTACAATGTTACATCTCCATACCATATCATTGAGTGTGTCTATATACTGTAAATATTTGAAAACAATAATTTAAATATGTACAACTGATTGATAAAAAATAATCAATATCTTACCCCAGTGTCAATATAGGATGTTGTCATTGAGAGATTCACCATAATTTTAAATACCAGTATATTGCACAATTTTCTATACCTGGACCACTAATATCCATATTTTATTGTTTAATAATGCATAGATCAGAGTTTATCAAGTAACAAAACTTTGTCTTTAGATAAACAATGTCTAGTGATATATTTTGTCAGCATGTGAGGTGACTTCCACCCTTTGCAATATTCTATGATCAAAGACAGGTAGATATTAATTCTACTTTAAAGCTGCATTAAGTTTTTCTTGGAAAAATTAAAACAATGCTGATCTACTAAATGTTACAATTGGTTCAACGATAAGTAAAGAAATAACAGTAGTATCCCAGCAAGATGTAGCCTATGGGATCTAATTTTAGAACATGGTTACTTCATAAAAACCGGGTCATTTAAACACAACTTACAAAACGGTGAAATACAATAAATTTAACAGAATTTCGTTAAATTTGTCCTTTGTGACTTTGTAAGGGATACATAACACCATTGCCAATACATTTGGATATTAATGATGGACAATTAATACAATTTGTCCAGTTTCCCCTTTGAGTCATTTGAGTCCTTGTTCATCCGTGCGCATGCTCCGAGCTAAATATAATCATCATTAAACATTTACCAAATTGTTAGAGATTCCATTTATTTACAGCTATAGAAAGAAATTTTAGAAAATGAATCTCATGGATAGTGATTCGAAGTTATCTAATTTAAAAAAAATATATTTGAGAAAATCAAAAAAAAAATTCAGAAAATTGAAAAACTTAATGTAGCTTTAACAATATCTCAATTCAAATCAATACTTCAGTAAGTCAGAATACAAACTCTATTTTTGAAAATGTTATAATGCCAATAATTAAGAGAGAGGTTTTTAGATGCATGTACCAGAAATATGATCAACAATTTGATTTGTCATTTTAGAGAAAACTTCTTTTAAAAAAAAAACAAAAAAAAAAAAAAAAAAAAAAAAAAACAAGTTAATATAGTTAGTCAGTGAGTGATGATACAGGATTTTGAACATACATGTATATTTAAACCCTACCTTGTTAACATTGTCCACTGACTCCAGTCAAACTTAGTTCATACACCATATAATCAGCAAATGTCCTCAGATGTGATGATAGTGTACGAGGTCCAAGTCTATCCAATACTCTGATATAATAAAACAACAAATTTTGGCTATCAGTTTATGACTATTTCAAAATTCTTAAATAGTTTTGTGAGTGTTCCAAACTCTTAAACTTTCTAAGAATTCACCTCAACATGTATTACTTAAATTAAATTTCAAATTAGGGCCTGTGATGCTCACCTGAAATCTTTAAATTTTCTTTCTGGAGAGGGAGATGAAAATATTATCACAAATCAATCTCAGATTATAAATAATTCTATAATCATTTTACTGTAAGGTCATATTCAACAATTGTAAATAATGTCAATTGTTCTGTTGTCACTAGTTAAAAATCAATGAAACATGATAACTTACAGTATTTATTGTATGGCACATGATCAGAACTGCAAACTTATTGTATGTCACATGATCAGACTTGCAAATTTACTGTATGTCACATGATCAGACTTACAGACTTATTGTATGTCACATGATCAGACTTAGACTTATTGTATGCCATATGATCAGACTTGCAATTACTGTATGTCACATGATCTGATTCATACTTATTGTATGACACATGATCGGACTTGCACACTTACTGCATGTCACATGATTAAACTTCTAGATAATGTTTGTCACATGATCAGACTTACTTAAGTTAGTTTTATCAGCTTTATCAAGAGTAAGCAAATTGAA
>CM056598.1:37141330-37270459 GCA_029721355.1 Tegillarca granosa | reverse complement strand
GCCATTTTATGAAAATCTTTAAAATTAAACGCAAAAACGTGTAACCCATTTTTCAACCAAATTTCACGAAATGAACAAACTTTAGGCTTAAGACCCTAGAGAAGCCAAATATCATATCAGATTTTTCTCACATCATCGGTTTTGGAGAAGAAGATTTTTCAAGATTTTTCTACACCTAGGTCACCTTGACCTAGTTTTGGTAGCCATGGCAACGCCATGAACAAATCTGAATTGCATCGGCCCATATATGCTTCTGACCAAGTATCATTGAAATCTGTCCAGCAGTTTTGGAGGAGAAGTCGAAAATCGGTGTTAACGACGCAAGCACACACGCACATACGAACGCACGCACGCACATACACACGCCGCGCCATGCCATAAGCTCACATGAACTTTCGGTCAGGTGAGCTAATAAAGCGGTGCTGATATACTTAATGATGTTCCTAATGAACCGATTTTACATTTGGTTCAACGATAAAAGCTCGAATAGATACATTTCCAGCAAGATGAAGCGTGTGGGATCTAATACATGTATTTAAGAAATCACTTCGTGTTTTGGTAACGTACATGAGAGTATGAACGATAGTGAAGCACGCGCAAATAAGCATAATCTGCAAATGCTTAATTTGCGCGGGATTCACTATCGTTCATACCCTCATGTACGTTACCAAACACGAAGTCATTTCTTATATTTACAATTCTTGGCATATTCATGTGTAAAATAATAATAAACTATGTATAAAATCAAGATGTACCATATTCTTGAACCTTCTTACATTGTATAGCTTTTTACGGACTCCTGTATATGTGCTTGCTTCGGGCCACATAAAAAAAACAAACAAAAAAAAGTTCCAAGGTTTATAACATATTTTTAATGCAATATATGCACAATATATCGCGATATTTTGGAGGTTTATGTATAAACATTAACACGTGCTTTGACATGTGTTTTTATAAATAGATCAGGAAATCCCTGACATCTGTTTACAAATTTTGTGTATTCCTACGCCCTTAGTTGTTACGTCACATCGACCTTAGTTGTTACGTCACATAACTGCACGTTCTATACTGAAGTCATGAAGATATGAACTAGTGAGTCTAAAAAGGGATCACATAGATACAAAATATTAACATGGTTACGTCATAAAAACCGGGCCATTTAAACGCAACTTACAAAAACGGGGAAATATAAATACAAATACCAGTTTAAATTTTGATGTGCCAGATGTGCACATTTCGGAAATTCATTCCTCATCAGTGACACTACAGACCGAAAAGTTTGATACATAAAAAATATAGCCAAACAGTTGAAAATAATGAAATCTAAAGTTTCAAAATTATATAATCCAAATTCCAGCTAAGGAAGGCTGTGCATGAGGAACAAACCTTAGTTTTAAATTAATTCCAAATTTTAGACTACATAAAATTTTGCTAAGCGTACATTTCTGACAGCACAAAGTACTGCCTACTGGAGTTATGGATACCCGCGGGAGGTTTTAACTCCACCAGCCGCGGTACCCGCTCAGGGGTAGTAAATATATAATACAAATACCAGTTAAATTTTGATGTGCCAGATGTCCACATTTCGGAAATTCATTCCATCATTCAGTGACAACTAAGACCGAAAGTTTGATACATAAAAATATATGCCAAACAGTGAAAATAATGAATCTAAAGTATCTTAAACAAGAGTTCCGCATGGCAGAGCATGATACGCCCGTCAAATCTGCAAGTCATTTATGTGGATATTTTGTTTATTATGAACTGTAAAGGGGACTTATACAGTTCATATGAGCTGTTCATATTCAATAAGTCAATTCAATTATTCATCACAATGATACAAAATGCAGTGCACAAGTCAACAAGTACAATAAAAAACAATAGTAATTATTGAGATTTTGGTATTATTTTCAGTAACAAAATAGACTTACCACCAGCCACACCATTTATATAATTTTACCATCATGTTCTTGTAACCTTCATCACAAAATTGAGGTAATCTCTAGTATACTGGGTTGTTTCAAAGACAGCAAGTTCTTCAGCCTACAACTCTATGTGTATCTGCTCCCTGGTAGAATAAATTAAGGAAGCTAGAGTTACGGTTCCTGAGCACTGCACTTCGGATCATCGTGGTAAGTAAGCATACCAAGTTTCAAGTCATTCTGACCATAGATGTCAAAGTTATGATCCGGACAAACATGCTAACAGCATTCAAAGGGGAATAACTCAAAAATTAAGGAAGCTAGAGTTACAGTTCCTGAGCACTGCACTTCGCATCATCGTGGTAAGTAAGCATACCAAGTTTCAAGTCATTCTGACCATAGATGTCAGAGTTATGGGCCGGACAAACCCGCCGCCAGTACGCCCGCTCGCCCGCCCGCCCGCCAAGGGTGATCCCATAATACGCCCCGTCTTTGACGGGCGTATAAAAATGAATCTCACGATTAGTGTTAAGTTATCTATTTTCAAAGATAATAATTTTTTAGTAAATCAAAAAAAAAAAAAAAAAAAAAAAAAAAATATGCCATAAATTTATTTATTTATTTATTTATTATGTTTTATTTATTATATTATTTTTTGACAGAAAAAAAAGGGTTTTTCGTTTTCAAAACGTTTACACTTGTAACACGTTCTTTGCTTACGTGGTAATTTTAAATAATGTCCCTTTTTCTATAAGCAGATTATGATCATTAATTCGAAATTGTGGAAAAATTCGTCTTGTTTTAAATTTTAGATATTTTAAGTAAACTTTGGGTTCGTTTTTAAGCTTAATATCTTAATATAGATGTAATTTATTACTCTCGTTTAAACTTTCAATTTTATTGTTAAACAAGTTAAAGTAAAATGAGTTTAAACTATCTTCAGTATAGGTTTTTATATAACTGACCTTTTTCACATTTTGAGAATTTGTCATTTTGTCAGATTCAATATTAAATTCATGCAGAATATCTTTACGTATATGTATGGCTATAACTGGAAGGTGATCTTCTGACTAAATATACATGTGCGCATTTAAATCCAACAGATAAAAAATAGATTTCTATTTTTAAAACATAGTTTTAAAACGGGAAGTCCAATAATGGCATCAAGTATTCTGTTGTGATCTTTGAACTAAAAATAGTCTTTTTATGAAAAAGTGAAAATGGTGAATTAATTATTGTATGTCTGAAATCCTTGCTAACTAAACAATATGATTTTTTATAACATTTACTTTCTTCTGGTCCGAACCCGAACTTTGCCGATTGTGTCCGAATGCCAGAGCAGGAAGTAATTTTGAAAAAAATGCTGTGTGTTTTTAAGACTAAACATTTAACATTTGAATGTTAAATATGACTAATTAAAAATGGACAGTTTCGGAAAAAATATATGGTCCAGCTGCTATATGTGGACGACTGTGCTTGGTTATCAGGTTTTCAGGCGGATTCAAGATAACAATACAGAACAACTAGTGACTTCCACTCTAATAATGTCGACCAAACAGCAATACATAAGACAGGGGGCAGTGATGAAACGTCAGTTTTAACAAATGAAAAGTCTAAATTTAGTATGCGACGGCACTTCAAAGAATCAAGATCATGGTCTACCAACACCAGAAAGGTCCATTGTACACAGATGGAGGTGGACCATCTTTAGAAGGAAATGGGAATAATAACAGCTCTCTTAATAATTCGTGCTCAAAACAAGTTGCAGTACAGACTGAAGCACAAGTACCTAGACTTAGCCCAGAGGCAGTCAAAAAATTCATGATCTCGAGAGTAGTTTCTTTAAAGGCCTTGACCAAAAAGCAAACTTAAGTGACGATGAATTGGGAATACTTGGCGAATTGTTAATGAAAAATAGTTCATCTTGTTCGTACAAGTTCTCAGAAATTCTACTGGCTATGAGAGAACAGGGTTGTTTTCGTACAAGATGTTATAAAAACTACAATTATGCGCATCTTAAAATCAGTCAAACATATATCCGAACGATTCAGTTTTTGAACATTTGGACATGCTTGAAGAGAACATAAAAATAACAGTTTCGGAGGATTTGCAAAAGAATACTAGATACAAGTTTGAATATGATATTGTAATAGTCTTTACTGACGAAGACCATTCAAAAGCAGTGGAGTTTAGCCAAAGTGTTGAAAGCAAGTTCGAATCATTGGACGTAAGAATAGCTTCTTTATCTGACATTGATGGAAACACGACAGAACTGCGAGGTCTTGAAAACACATTAAGATGTGCTATGTATGTTTTTCTTTTGGTATCTTCAAACTTTAAAGATGACGATTTCAAGAGATACGTTGGTGAGACAAGTCTCACCGAGTGCTTGCAAAGCCAAAACGCTAAATGGAGAGTTTTTCCAGTTTGGTTAGAAAGGGACATCAAAAGATTTAAAAACTGTCCCATATGAACTAGTAGCTATGAAGGGAATAAATTTCTTCCACGTAATTGAAAATCAGTGTGAATACAGCATGAATTCTGTATGGAAAAATCTTAAAACTTTAATCGAAAAGGACGACAACAGATACAACCTGTGGTGGAAAATATTGCATAGTACATAGTATGGTACCATTAGCTCAGCCACATCTTTTATGCAGAACAAACTTGTAATACATAGTAAGGCATGAATTATAGGAACTACATACTGTTTGGATGAAAAAAAAGTTATTGTAACATTCAAAAGAAACTATAAACTATTTAATTATTTCTTATGCACAATAAGAACAATACATACCATTTTAGCATCAGCGTTTGAGATTCTGGACATTATAGATCTACATAATAGAGAACAGGGATATTTTTTTTTTACAAAGACCACGAATCTCGACTTGAAAACATTTTTAATAGATCATAAATCATTATATAAGGTTGTGAGTTGAGGGCTGTAGCATTTCCATTAAAAACGTGCCTGCTTCATTAACTTGCATTTGATTGACAGGTGTAAGGGAAATGCCAATGTAAATTTCGTTTTAGCTAAATCTAAATTATATTTGAAATTTAAATAAAGCTCTATATAGAATACTATAAAAATTGTTTCAATTTGAACTACTATTTATGATTTCAAGTAATTTATGAAATCCTTTTACATGAAATGCATTCAATATTAAATTCATTCATAGGGCAAAGATTAGAAAAAAACGCTCCAAATCTGAAGATAGAGCTCATTATTCGTTTTAATTCAAAACATTTCAGCCAGGATGATTTACCGGTTAATATGTATATTGTGTAATGCTTTATTTCCAACTGATTGGTTGCTCCATCACTAACATATTTGAGTCGTACATACGTAGGATATTACAAACTTAACATAAAGACCAACAAATGACCTTCACCAAAATTTATTTTAAAGCTGTTGAAAAATCTACACTTCACATATATTGACTAATACAGAAAGACTGATGAAAATCTTTTAGTTATAGTTAGACAAATCTGCTGTGTATATTTCAGATATCATTTGAGGTTAAGCTGCACAAGATATTTCCAAAATAGCCAGCCCACCGTTTAACTGTCAATACTGATCTCTGACATATAGGTATCAATATTATCCTATGGTGATGTAATTAGTAAAATACTGACTGAGCTATATTTCTAGATAAAGTAAGTGAAGTCTGTTAAATGATATAATTTTCTTAGTGTTATAAAGATGGTTACATTTGCAAAATAGTCGGTATATAAACCTTCTTTGGAGACATTTTGAATACTTTGTAACCACACATAATTTTGATACATCATTTGTTTTCTACACATATTCTTAAAGACAATACAGGTTAACTTTTTATCCAGTTTGATACAACATTGACCTAGTTGCCTTATACTATATCCCTGTATATCAATATATAAAACGCAGTATATAAAATGTGCCAGAGTTCCAGGCATTAAATACCTCTTTGTGTGGAATAATATCAAGTTGGTTACTGTTGCGAATTCCTGGAATAATGCTGTTCTTAGGGTAAAATGTCAGTCATGTAATTTTATTTGCAGTAGAATGAAATGTTCACACAAATGTTAGGTATCATGGGTATGCTGATAAACCCATTTATTGTTGGACTACTGACAATAAGTGTTTTAGGTGACAATGTTATTTTTTGATGATTGTGTTATTATCGCTGTTCCTAGGGTAAAATGTCAGTCATGTAATTTTATTTGCAGTAGAATGAAATGTTCACACAAATGTTAGGTATCATGGGTATGCTGATAAACCAATTTATTGTTGGACTACTGACAATAAGTGTTTTAGGTGACAATGTTATTTTTTGATGATTGTGTTATTATTGCTGTTCTTAGGGTAAAATGTCAGTCATGTAATTTTATTTGCAGTAGAATGAACCGTTCAAACAAATGTTAGGTATCATGGGTATGCTGATAAACCAATTTATTGTTGGACTACTGACAATATTATTTTTTTATGATTGTGTTATTATTGCTGTTTTAAGGGTAAAATGTCAGTCATGTAATTTTATTTGCAGTAGAATGAACCGTTCAAACAAATGTTAGGTATCATGGGTATGCTGATAAACCTATTTATTGTTGGACTACTGACAAAAAGTGTTTTAGGTAACAATATTATTTTTGATGATTGTGTTATTATCGCTGTTCTTAGAGTAATATGTCAGGCATGTTATTTTATTTGCAGTAGAGTGAAATGTTCAAACAAATTTTAGGTATCATGGGTATGCTGATAAACCTATTTATTGTTGGACTTCTGACAAAAAGTGTTTTAGGTGACAATATTATTTTTTGATGATTGTGTTATTATCGCTGTTCTTAGGGTAAAATGTCAGTCATGTAATTTTATTTGCAGTAGAATGAAATGTTTAAACAAATGTTAGGTATCATGGGTATGCTGATAAACCTATTTATTGTTGGACTACTGACAATAAGTGTTTTAGGTGACAATATTATTTTTTGATGATTGTATTATTATTGCTGTTGTTAGGGTAAATTTCAGAAATGTAATTTTATTTGCAGTAGAATGAAATGTTCACACAAATGTTAGGTATCATAGGTATTTATTGTTGGACTACTGACAATATGGTTTTAGGTGACAGTATTATTTTTTTAATGCTTGTATTTTTGTTGAGGACATAAATGGGCGAGTGTGTAGTCAGTTATTTTCACTGCATTGTGTAAATGATACTTGGTCTACAGGGCTCTGTTAATGGAAAATTCACATGTACATTTGTTAAATGTTGCTGAAAATATTATTTTATGTGGATCAGTCTGTTTATCAATGATTTTATTGCAGCAACATCAACTGTTAATAATAGTTTTAAATTTTAGAAAATTTTAAAAATGAATTATATATTTGTAATTTAATGTTTTTGTAATGTTATTAATACAGGGTCTGCAAGTTCCATCATTAGGTTAGTTATTTGTAAATTGGTTTTATTTTGGCTTTATTGTTTCATGAAAAACAGTATTACATTGCAGTAGCTGAGAACTTTTGAACATAGACAAAAATTATAATTTTATAGTTGAAAAATGGATTTTACATGTATCTCAATGTATAAATCTACTTGCAGTAATTCTGTTTTTTTCTTGAGTTTGTCTAGAAAACACAGGATCTAACCTAGAAATAAAGTCTTCATAACTCTTGTTAAGCAGTACTTATGCTTTGTACACAGTGGATTAATGATTATCACAATACTATACTTTACAAGTAAACACAAGTCAATTCATCTCTGAACATAAAATAAATTTTTATATTTACAATCGAAATAAATTTCCTTCAATAAACTATTGGTCTAGGAATAGGAATATGTTTAATAAATTAATTGCTTTATGCGATACTCTTCCTTTTTTTCTTGACGTTCACAAAAACTACATGGTGGATGAAGAATACTTTGACCTGGTTGTGCTATTCTTACACAATATTATTTTTTACAATTCTATTTTAAATCAGAAGGCATTAAGAAAAGCACTGATGGGATGCTTAATATAAGCAATGAACTTTGAATGTAATCTATTTAATGACATGTACTCTGATGAGATGGGATTGTAAATACATGTATTAGCAATGAACTTTGATTGTAATTGATTTATTAGCATGTAACTCTATTGTGCTGCATGCAAATTTTACATGAACCGCTTTTGGGTTCATTCAATTTGGGTGTGACCCAATAGAGTTACAATGAAAGTTCATTGCTTAAGTGACCTTCTGAACTTCAATTCATGAAATACACATAATGTCATGTAATGCCATTTATTCCATTAAAGAAATAGAACAAGACTGAAGATGATTACCAAAAGACATAATTGTAAGTTAATATATTCCAATTTATCTCTAAACATTATATGGGTGTTTATATGACTCTCAACCTACACAATGACATATTTAAACTTAATGTCACATGATGTCATTTCTATATCTAATTCAAGAAAAATGTTTCAAAACCTCTCATTCTTTCTTGGTATGCATTTCAGTTGACTTGAATTGTATTGATCCGCATCCACTGACATCAAGATCAGCTATACACAATTAACATTATTTTGTAAATCCGGTTTATTAAGTTTCATATACCAATATTCCGAATTTTCTCCTTTGTAAATGACAACATATGTTATATGTACCATAATATTGTATGTGTGTCAAGTCTGTTTTCTCACCATTGTTTATACATGTAATATCTAGAATACTACATGAACCTTATTCTCCATTCTAAAATCCTTCTAAGATCAATGAATCTTCTGTGCCTGTAATCGTGCTGATATTGCATCTAGTGTCTGACCCAAGAGCGGTGGATTTGTAAAAAAGTATGTAAAAAAGTTTCTTTCTTTGTTTAACAATGGATCAGATTTTAATGCCTAAAATATGAAAATAAAAGTAAATTTAATAAAATAATATACAGAAATATTTAAATAAAGTGCAAAATTCTTTACAAGCACAAACAAATTGTTGTAACTGACATTTTCTCAAAATAAAGAGGGGTCTCAATGGCCAAGTTCTCCAATAACATGCACCTATCACTCTCTTCATTCAAAACCATTAAGGCAACAATTTATTATCATAAAAGCTTTTCAAACATAATGACAATATGATACATAATTTTAAAATCCTGAAGTAGAAAAGGATAAATTTGTTGAATGATACAATGTGATATGTAGGAAATTGTCAAAAATTTGACTAATTACTAACTTCAGAGCAAAATACTGAAACTTGAACTATAACACACACACACACACACACACACACACACACACACACAGATTGTAAGGCTTTCATAACAAACAACTGTGTGAAGTTAGGGGAAAAAATCCACAGCAAGCATTCTCAAGATATAATGAAATGTGGGAACATCAGATGGATAGATGACTAAGTAGATAGACAGAATTTTGTATACCAAAATACCTCCAATCTTAACTGAGGTCTTAATACCTCTGTGAATAAAAGATAACAACATGAGACAGCTATCAAGGTTACTTACTACTTCAAGCAATTAAAACAGGTTTAGCTAAGTATATATGAAATAGTGAGAGGATCTAAAATTCTTATGTGAAGCTGAAACATGTTCTCAACAGTCTGTGTTACCAGGTTGTATTTCAATTAAATGACAAAACAATTATTATTACCTGTTTCTTTGAGTCCACCTCTTTAACAATATCTTTAATAGCATGCTCTAATTTCTGTAACATATCATCTAACTGTGTCATGGATTCTAACAGCTGACGTGGGGTTAAGGTTGGCTGTCCACCTGTTGTACTAGAGCCATCATAAACCATATTCTCACAATCTCGTAAATTTTGTTCCCTAAATAAAAAATGCACAATTTTCTTAATACTTCACAAACAACTAAAGATACCATAATTTACATATATTGAGACGGTTTAGACCATCACAAAGTTTGTAGTGCTGAAATGGCAGGGATTATTGATTTTTCAGTGGTTTCATATATTGCAATTTCAAACCTGTAATTATAATAGATGTATAGTTTTATCTTTTTGAAACATTATACATGTATTGGGATTTCTGATACCACAAAAAAAATTCACTGTCAACCAGGGATTTTTCTGGCCACTCACAGAGTCCGGTAAAGGGACCCATTCCCAATGCCAAAAAGCATACATTTTCCCAATTTTGTAGGGAAATATTCCCAAATGATCCTGCTGATCCTGAAAAACTTAAGAAAAAGTGAAAAAACTTTATTTTTGGTGTAGCTTGTTTATCTTTATAATAACCTGTATTTATGCACATTATGATTTATACTCGATGAGGATGGTAGAATGGGAGCAACTCATGAAACAACTTTCTCAGATGTTTGTATTGAAGCCAGTCTATGAAGATATTGTGTTAATGTCTTGAGTGATTTGGTACAAATGAGTGACTAACAGCATGTATCAAAATAGTAAATATTCCAGGCAAAATATTTGATGTGCTGACAATGTGAAATTTTTTAAAGTTTAATGAAAAATTTTACCAAAATGTCGATTTTGTCAACAATTTTCCCAATTTCATCCCAAAGTCCCTTTCCCAAAATGGCCAGAAAAATCCCTGGTCAACTCAAACAAAAACAAATATCATTAATTCAAAAATAAATACTTATACATGTCATTCCATTGTCATGTAGATAATGAGCACTTTTACATTTTTTAAATAAAAACTTGAGGAATTTATGTACAAGTAAATTATATATGTCTGTGTCTCAATATACAAGAAAACTGGGATTTTCTTAAGTAAGGTATTGTGCAAAATTGGAAAATTTATAAATGGAAACAATGGCTCTACCTCTGACTTATAGCCACCAAAATCAATAGGTTCTTCCTTTGATGAATATCTGTCAATTTATAAAATTTAATGAAATTCAAGGAAACATTTGTATTACAGACTGAAGGACAGACAAATAAAACAATGCCCCAAAAAGTTCAAATACTCATTCATTTTAAATATACCAACTAATATCCAAAACAAGTCCAACTATTTTTATGAGTTTACTACATAAAGTCATATACTGATATGAATGTATGATGTGCCATCCAAGACAGTTGCCATCCCCTTACTTTTCTATACAATGGGAAATCTCAAGGCAATTAATTCCACTAGGATTTCACAACACGTTCACAACACATTCCATTGTCATGTAGATAATGAGCACTTTTACATTTTTTAAATAAAACTTGAGGAATTTATGTACAAGTAAATTATATATGCCTGTGTCTCAATATACAAGAAAACTGGGATTTTCTTAAGTAAGGTATTGTGCAAAATTGGAAAATTTATAAATGGAAACAATGGCTCTACCTCTGACTTATAGCCACCAAAATCAATAGGTTCTTCCTTTGATGAATATCTGTCAATTTATAAAATTTAATGAAATTCAAGGAAACATTTGTATTACAGACTGAAGGACAGACAAATAAAACAATGCCTCAAAAAGTTCAAATACTCATTCATTTTAAATATACCAACTAATATCCAAAACAAGTCCAACTATTTTTATGAGTTTACTACATAAAGTCATATACTGATATGAATGTATGATGCGCCATCCAAGACAGTTGCCATCCCCTTACTTTTCTATACAATGGGAAATCTCAAGGCAATTAATTCCACTAGGATTTCACAACACGTTTTACAAGCAGATAAGACAACAAAAATATCTGTTTCCCATTTTTTTATTTAGTGAAATTAAACATTTTTGTTAATATTAAATTCAATATGCAAGATATTTTCATACATGTTTTCAATATATGTTTCAGATGATATGAGCTAAATATTTTACAAGATCTCAGTATTTAACAACTTCACAAACATGAAACAGAAAAAACACAAAAATTTATTTTAGGTTTTCTGACACAACAATTGTCTGTCTGTAAAAATCAAACTTGTAATTATGAGACAATTATTTCTGAAATTGCAAAAATCACACTTGTCATGTGAAGGAACTTGTTTTCAAAACCAAACCGGTTGTTTGAATGAACATGTTTCTGAAATTGCAAATTCACGTTAGCCATTTGAGGGAAGTTGTGTTTAAATTTGTAATTAATTGTCATTTAATTCTTTATGGTAAAATCAACCACATCAGTGACAAAATCACAGATCTTAATTACAATAGTGTATGTCTAAAATAGCAGAACCACAATGGTCATTAAAAAGAACTTGCATGCCCTAAATCTGTGTGCCTTTAACACTTCTGAGATCTTTCTTATTTAACTTACAACAAATCTATCCTATCTTCTTTTCTAGTTCTGTCAGACATTACATTTTCTTTTACTGCCTCACAACAATGTTCTAGATTTTCTGCCTCTTCTATCAGATTCGTATAACTTAAAAACAAATGTTTATTTTCCTTCACTGCATCAGCATCCACTGTAAAAATTTTAAGGTAAAAAATAAGTGATAACGATTACATACTTGACTGAAGTAAAAGGCTGTCAATGTATCATTCCATCTCAATCTAAAGGTTTTTCAGCACTGGAAGCACAAAAATTACTCTATTTGTACTACAAAAGGGGATGGCTGTACGTTCGAACACTGACCAGGTCTGACCCAAGACTTGAACGTCATTACTCAACTCAACTCTATTTGTTTTAATTTTAACTGTAATAATTTCAGAAAATTTATGCATATCAATGAAGATGCTAATCGAGTATATTGCCAAAATTTTTGACAACAGTTTTTTGCAGGTGTAGAGTTTACTGACAATTTAAATACATGCAACTATAACTAAACTCTATCTATTTTGCACTAAAATACATGTATGAACACAATTAATACTTTTACAGTAGTTAAATGAATTTTTTTTTTTATATACAATATTTTCACCTTTATTTTCTTGATTCACAGAAATGTTGAAATAAAAAGATTCTGAAAATTTCTGTTGGACCAGAACCATATACAGTTGACTCTTGATAAAGCTGCATTAAGTTTTTCAATTTTCTGAATTTTTTTTGATTTTCTAAAAATATATTTTTTTAAAAAATAGATATCTTCTAACTACGATCCGTGACATTCATTTTCTAAAATTTCATTTCTTTTAGCTGTAAATAAATGGAATCCTCTGACCGGTTGGTCAGTGTTTTACGATGGTAATTATGAGCTTGGAGCATGCGCACGGATGTACGGAAAACCCTAGAATCGAAGGTGAAACATGACAGATTGCATTAACTGTCCTTCATTAATATCCAGATGTATTTGAAATGGTGTTATGTATCCCTTACTAAGTCACAAATGACAAATTCAACGAAGTTCTGTGTTTAATTTATCATATTTCACCTTTTTGAAAGTTGTGTTTAAATGACCCGGGTTTTGATGACGTAATCATGTTCTAATATGAGATCCCAAATGCTGCATCTCGCTGGGTAAATACTGTAATTTCTGTTTTTATTCGAGCTTTTATCGTTGAACCAAATGTAACATTGTTCATTAGGAACATCATTAGTAGATTAGCACCGTTTTAATTTTTTCTTTGGAAAAATTAATGAAGCTTTAATTCGAATTTGAAGGGGTCAGATGAAAAATTTCAATTTATCCGAATTTCTAATCAACCATTTGATCACTTATGGGCACTTCAGAATGATGAGAAACGAGAGATAATGCCTCATAGTAAAGGGGTCCTCATTCATGTCACATGCATGCTGTTATGTATCATAGTGTATCACTTACAATTACCATTGAAAATTTAAGATTAAGTTTAAATTAAACATTAAAAATCTAAAATAATTTTAAATTTTTCTATGGTAATGTAAAGCTCAACAAACTAAAGTTTTTTTTAACAATAAAAAAAGTAAATCGGAAACCATCAGAAGTTTCAAGGTTCCAATGAAATTTCCTGTTAAACACAAAGATTGATCTTGACTTTTATTACAACATGAGTTACTCCTGTCAAAATTCATTAAATTTTAGTCATAATCATGATCATAACTTCTTCATCTGTAATTCTTAGCGTGCGACTTACATGTATGTGATTATTAAAATCATGGCTTGGCATGTCACACAGTAGCTGAATGGTGTATACCATTTGCGTTGACCAGTTCCGTATTCTCTTGATCAATGACTGTGGAAGTAGGGGACCGCCCACTTTCTAACTTAACACCAATAAAATTTTTCCTTTTACTGACAGTTTACTATGACCTGACGGGTATGTACAAAATGAAAATCATGAAAATAGCATGGGATACTGACTTTCTTTTTTCATGTGTATTTTTAGTCGGAAATTAATCTTCCAAGTAAACCATCACTGATGCTATAAACACTTCTTAAACAAGAGACGGATTAATTATTTCAGGTATTAATCAATATTTTTAAGATAAAACATTTTTGTGTACATGATTTTTTTTTTATTTTGCTGCTTGCTTTCAACTTGATTTATAAACAAATCCATAAAACATTTTTGTGTACATGATTTTTTTTTTATTTTGCTGCTTGCTTTCAACTTGATTTATAAACAAATCCAAACTACGATACATAAGGAAGGTATAATTCAATTCAAATGTTGGTATTTTCATTACACATGTAATTTTTGTAATCTGGACTGAAAATTCACTCCAATTTAAGCAAAATTTCGAATTTCGTTATTTCGATTTAAACACACAAAACTGCATAGAAATACATAGCGATTTGACAGGACCGTTTGTATCAAATCGATTTAAGCGAAAATTCAATTAAAACGATTTTGAACTAACAAGAGTTGACAGTACATATTTTAGAATTCCAGAATGCTTTATATAATCTCCAGTTTTATTTCCAAAAACAAATAAACTCAAAACAATTTGATCTATTTAAAAATTGAAAATCAGTCTATACCAAAAAGGGATCTGCATTTCTTTGGGGAAATTGTTTTTAGTGAAACATAATTATGACAGCTGGAGAACTACTATTACTGCTTTTATCCTTCTGTCCTTATCAAATTGAAATCTTTAAAATTAAGGATTAAATTAAATTTAAAAAAAAAAAAATACTGTACATAAAAGTATTATACACATTACCTAACATATTATATAATCTAGAAGTAAACTTGTCTCTTGAATCTACGGTCCCTCTCTGATGTTTAGCAGCAGTTAATGCTGGATCATCCATCATTTTCTACAAAAAAGAAAACAAAAACACAAACAATAAACAGTTACATGTATTTAGATTTTCTATATGCATATGAGATAAAATATTGAAAATTTATAGAAGATATAACTTGTGCAAAAATGACATCATTGTAATAATCAAAGTACAAGCTCTTTAAACAACAGCAAGATTGTTTTGATTGTTTGAAAATTTTCACTTACAAACAATTAACAGAATAATTAAATTCTAATTAATCTATGATTAATAAGAAATGGCAGAACGGTGCAAATTTTCTGCACATCTTATCCATCAATAAATTACACCAAAAGTTCTCGACATTGGATGTCAACAATGACTCTAGAATTATGACAAAAAATCTGTACTGCATGTACATGTATATAACAAGAGGCCCAAAAGGACCTGTAGAGCTCAACCGACGAAAAAGGTTCTTGTGCCTCCATTTATATAAACTCGGTACAGGGACTTGAGCTGATGTTAAATGCTAAATATAATAGCTGTAGGCCTTACAGTTTCAGAGAAGAAGATTTTTAAATTTGACTTCCCACATAAGTATAAGTAGATATATGTGCCCCTGGGTGGGACCAAAAATGGCCCAGGGGCCTTTATTTGTACAAACCTGGTAAAGAAACTCGAGCCAATGTTAAATGCCAAATATGAAAGCTTTAAGCCTTACAGTTTCAGAGAAGATGATTTTTAAATTTGATTTCCAATAAATGCCTATGTAGATATATGGGCCCCTGTGGTGGGGCCAAAAATGGCCCAGGGGCCTTTATTTGTACAAACCTGGTAAAGAGACTTGAGCTGATGTTAAATGCCAAATATGAAAGCTTTGGGCCTTAAAGTTTTAGAGACAATTTTTAAATTTGATTTCCAATATATGCATATGTAGATATATGGCCCCCTGGGTAGGGGCCAAAAATTACCCAGGGGCCACCATTTGTAAAAACCTGGTAAAGGAACTTGAGCTGATGCCAAATATGAAAGCTTTAGGCCCTACAGTTTCAGAGAAGAAGTTTTTTAAACTTGATTTCCAATATATATATATATATACATACACAGATATATGGACCCCTGGGGTGGAGCCAAAAATGGACTGGAGGCCACCATTTGTACAAACTTGGTAAAGGTGTTCAAACTGATAATAATTACAAACTTCCTGTTGTTACACGATTTAGAGCAATTTCATTGGTTGTTTTCCTGTCAAATGACATTATTTTCCAATAACAATGTTTTCTACCAGAACTACTTTTGACCAGTTTCGGTAATTACCTCTATTAATAGAAGTTATTTTTAAATTTTAAACAAATGGGAATGTCTTCGAGATTGGGCAAATATTCCACCTAGAAACATTAAAATACTTCAATTTTTTAGATTAAAATTTTGCAAAAAATTATTCGACTTGACATGTTCTGATATTTGTTTACCAAAACATTCAATGTATTTATTTATAAAATATTTTTATCGCTTTGTAATCCAGTCGCGGAGAATCCCTTTTGTACACCCCTTAAAAATCCAAAGACAAAATAAATTTTGTTACACACCTCAACCCATTTCTTACGCGTGTTTTCCGAAATCATGCAAAAAATATCAAAAAATTATAATTGAAGTCGTGTATACACTGCACATCATCCGAGAGCCACAGCCACATCAATGCCAAGTGATACTGAATTTCACATCATGCTTATGTCAGGCCACAGTTTACAACTATAGTAGGACTGTTCAGTTCACAGAAGAAACATATCAGTGATACCTTCTCGGAAAACGTCCAGTCTAATGCACCCCCTACCACTTGTTTTACCTCCACGTGTCTCTGATCAGCCATTAAGTAGAGCAGCTACAACTGATGTCATCATTAAACGAAATCCCTTTCAGCCCATAGTTGGCAAAAATCGGTTTCAACCAAGAAAACATTAATTCCATTTCATAAGTTGGTTCCACGGATTTTAAACACTGTTCATTTACTTTTCTTTTGTTATGGGAAACGTCAACCTGTAAGTTCACACGCATGTCCTACAAACGTATGATAGTCGTACGTTGTTGTTGGTAAATGTGTTGTCACGAGACATAATATAGTACCCTTTTCTCAAAGGATTTAATTGTAATATCATTTATATGTTGACTGAAATTAACAGGAAAATGAATAAAAGATATCAATATAAAACCTTTTTGAGTTTTTTACAAGACATTTTATCGTCTTTTAAAGGTGACATTTAATGTATTATTACGCCGTGATGTTGTATCATCGATTTTCGGAAAATCAGTTCAGAAATGTAGGTCAGCTAAAAAACTGTTTAATTTCGGATTTGTAATTAAAAGAATTGACTGCCAAATATGAAAGCTTAAGGCTTCATGGTTTCAAAGAAGAAGATTTTCAAAGTTGATATCCCATTATAAGCCTTATTTGCACTTTTTACGCAGTATGACAGAAAAACGCGTAACCTAGTTTTTGACAGAATTTCAAGAAATGTATAACATATTTGTTTAATGATGTCTAGATGCCAAATATCACATCAGATTTTGCATATAACCTGTCGTTTCAGAGAAGAAACTTATTTTAGGTTTTTTGCATTTTAGGTCGCTGTGACCTACTTTTGGTTGCCATGGAATCCAATTGCATAAATTTTCATCTACTCTTTCTAGGAATCATTCCTGCCAAGTTTTGTTAAAATTGGCCTAGTAGTTTCAGAGTTTTTGCTGTTAATAGACGCACGCACTGACACATGCATGCATCATGCCATAAGCTCATCTGGCTTTAGCCAGTTGAGCTAAAAATGAATTTGAATGTGTTTGTAAAGGTATTCTTCTAACAAAGTCATTTTCACATTTATACCATTCTTTCTTTCCATGAGTTAAGCTGTAACTGTAGTCTCTGTCTTGTAGCCGTAAGTAAGCGATGTAGATCTCGGTGTCCTCTAGCTTCAACTTCAAAAGCTACTGTCAAAAACTCGTTTCTAGATCTTTGTAAAATTAACTGCTGTATAAGCTACAAATATTATTGTAAATAGCATCAATAAATAATAATAAAATATTGAAAATTTTCTGACAGACATGGATTGTCAATATGGGAGATATATCAATACTTCATGTTTATACTAATAACTATGGTATTAGATTTGAATCTGTAATATGAAATTTACTTATCTTTTATTTAGAAAAAATTGTGAATTAAATTATGCACATAACCTAATGTACTTCTTAATATCACTGAGTGTAGATTGTATTCCAGTTGAGATTTTTTGACTTACATTAAGACAACACCATCTATAAAGTTGAGACATCTGTACCTACCTTTAATGTATTAATGTGCTGGTGCAAATCAAAAGAAAGTTTCTTTTTTTGTGCTATGCCTACCAATAATGACAAAAGCATCTGCTCACTCCAAAAAACCCTTTCTATAAACATGAGTATCAGTCATTTTTAAAGCTTCTAGTTTACCTGATCTTGTTTTGACACAAAATAATCTTGTCTTGACAATTTAAGGTTGTAATCTCCTGTTAAAATCCTGGACACTTGTGAAGCAGTGTTCTCACGTATAAGCTGAGGTACATCACTGTCTAGCATATACATCATATCTCTTTTTATGGATTCTAAAGAAGTCTGATTGTCTTGTAACTTTTTGCTGTAAGTAAAATATGAGGTACAAGTTTTATATTACATATTGAACACTTCATGTAATTTCCATATATTAAGAAAAGACATCTTAAAGTATATTTATATATAATTGGTTAAACCATAAAAAAATATAAACTTTATGCAAATAAAAAATACCTATGTTGTTTTACTGCATTTAAATTTTAGGCCTAGGGAGACTAGTTTCAGTGTAAGAGAAATTATTTTTTTTCCTTTCAGACTTCTGGGCTAGTACATTTGAAAACCTCTTAGACCTAAGGTAAAGTCTTTAGACCTGCAGTTTATTTGAAAAAAAAAGAACGCGCAACAAAACTGTCACTCTAATTAAAATTGATTCAAACAACACAAACTAGTTCTTGGTCATTTATTTGTTTACATTTAATTGTCTAACACAATCTCTCTCTTTCTCTATTTCAAGTTCAATTTGCTCATTATCTATTTCAGGTTCAGAGCTTTCAGAATCACTTTCTATTTCATAATCAAAGTCATTTAGAAGAATTGCTGCAGCAGCATCTTCTACACCACTATGACCAGCAGCATCGATTCTCTCCTTGGTTGTATTTCTGAGATATTCTGGTCTCCTAGTGTAGTTTTTGCCATGACCTGGATTTTTCATCTGAAAATGATAATAAAAATATGAAACTTAATCAGGTACAAAGATCTGAAGCACATCAAATTCACAAAAATAGTGAAAATCTATTCTGAATTCAAAAACAACAGTAAGGTAATTAATATGACAGAACAATTAAAATTATGAACATACCAAGAATCTATTGATTGCCTCATCTGGATTGAAGGCTGGGACATCTGTGGTGTGCAGCTTTACCAGCATAATCTCTGAAAGTGTTTCAGTATTCATCCTTGCTCTTTTTTCTGTAACAGTAAATAATTTTTCCATCCCATTAAAGTGTTGCTATAATATATTCCAAATTTTATGTTACTTCAGTTTTAAAAAAATAAAACAGTTTTATTATTGTTTGAATCAATTTTTTTAATTTGACAATATTTTAACTCATCATCATGTGATACAGATAACAATTTCAAATATTATGATTTAGTAATAATACTTATAATCATTGGACATAATGAACTTACCTCCTTTTATTAATTTCATGTGAGAAAAAGCTCTTTCATTAACAACTGAAGTTGGAGGAAGACTCAAGATCAAATCAACCATACTAAGGATGTCATCTACATCATGGTCCTGTAATGCTTTGTTCACTATCTCCCAATCAAGGGATTGTATTTCATCAGTACTGTCTCCATATCTACAGAAATCAGAAAGACTTTAACATTATGCATGACTGTGCTGGCAACCATTTATGTAACTTAGCTATGTTAGTAATAGCAAAAATTATGATTAAAATCAAAAACAGCATTCAGTTTAAATGAACTACAATCATTTATATTATTAATCTTAGCTTATGTTCAATATCACTTCACATTATGCATATTTCAAGTTCTGATCACAATCAGCATTGTTGTCAATACCTTTGGTAAATTAGTGTTTTCAACATTCTCCACTGCAGTAACAAGTTTGAGTCATCAAATCTTTTATTAAAATGTTGCTGTAGGAACTTGACTTCCTTCTCACCAAATCCTTAAATGAAAGAAAAATAGTTAAAAAATATTATTGAGCATTTTTCTGAAGAAGACTTTCACAATTTTTGTAACTTGTTAATAAATGTAACCATGAATGATATTTCTTCTAACTTGAAGTATCTAAATCATTTCATTTAACATTTTTAATTGTGTTGTTTTCTGTGTAATAAAATGAAATTACAATTACATGGTTGAATTTCAATAAAAAAATGAAAAATATGCCTTTTGTTATTACTTAAGTTTATTTCAATATGCAGAAACTAAAAACTTGATTAAAAGAACTTGAACGTAACTAAAAATAATTTGCAGAATCTAAAACAAGATAAAGTCCATAAACCCTGGATAAACAAATCAACATTGGAAAAAACAAAAATATCAATCAGAATCTGAAAATGAAACAAAATAATAATATTAATCATAATAATAATAATAAATAAAGTATTACTAATAAAAATCCAACAAAGAAACAATAAAGAAAAAACTCATTCTCTTGCAAAACCTTCAAACACAACTGAACCTGAAAAAAGTGAAACTTTGAAATAAAAATCTTTTGCAAATAGTTCACCATGAATACAGCTTTTTTCTTTCAATGAAGGCCATGAGACAAAGTTAACAATTCTACAACTTTCATAAAACTCTTTCTCTGCAGCAAATCTCCCATCTAATGCCTTAATAATGACTTGGACCAGTCCTTCTCTGTATGACAGATCTGGAATTCTGCCACGCAATGACACATTTTTGAACATCTTTGTTGAGTGAACTGCTAGTAACTCTTCACTGTTCCTAGACAAGGCATAAAGTGGGAAAAGAGTAAATGATCTGAAAAACGGACTTAGCAGAACAATCACTTAGCACAGGCAAAACCTTACCATCTTTTTATTTATTATTATTATTATTTTTTTTTTTTTTTTTGAGTTGCTCTTTTAGTCAATCATTCATGGAAAAGTGTTCAATGAGGCAACAATGTGCATGTATACTATTCCCAAATGACAAGACGTCTCTAGTGTTGCAACATGAATAACATATTTTCCAATTCAACGTGAGGTAGTAGCTAGTGTTTACTCATGTTCCTACAACACAGTGAAAATTAACTTACATTTTATGATTTAAAAAAGTATATCTATTACTTAAGTTATACTATACTTACTCTGTGCCATAATTCTTTAGCAAATCTAATGCCAAGTCAACTTGGAAGTAAGTGTCTGCTAGGGTAGTGCAACTGTCTTGTAGACGTAAAGATAATGAACCTATAGGTTCCAAGACTTCCTGGAAAACATTATGCTCATATTATAAAAGCAATACAAATACATTCTGACATTTAAGGAGCGGTCACCAGACTGCAGAAACTATTGGCAATAAGAATAATAATGTGCATTTTTAACTATTAAATTGTTTGATATATACAAGATATTTACAGTAGTAAGAATTAAATGTTTCGCTTGTTTTTGCTATTCAGTCAGCCATACGGTGATACCTGTAATATGTTGTCCACTTTACACTTAATAGTAAATACTGACAGTTTTACATAAAATTTATGATAAATTTTATACAGCTATTTTACGTTTTTTTATGTATGCAACATATAAATTTATATTTTGAAGTATATATATACTATTAATCAATATATAATATTTTTTAACTCACTGTGATAAAAGGTCCCTTTTACAGGCCTAATGTTTTATTTTTAATATTTAATTTTTTTTTGTTAATTTTTAAAAATCTTTTTTATTATAATATGATAATTTAAATTACTATAATATATATATATAATATAGTATTAACTATTTGAAATTTAATACAAATAATGTTACCTTCAACATGAGCATAAAGATGAAAAGATTGACATCAAGAGCCATCTTTGCCAAGCCCTCTGCCTTTGGTACTGTGTGTGAAACATCTTGAAGATGTGTGACAATAACTGGGAAAGACTTGAGAAATATACATATTGCCTTCAGTGTATGGGGTACCCAACATGTTCCTCCTGCTCTAGTTGGGAAGGAAGTTGGCATTTTCATGACATCAAATGTTTTTTGTAACAGCTTTCTTTGTTTGGGACTCTTTTTATAGAAATAATAGAGGCCAAGTAGAAACGTCATTAGGCGATCATACTTTTGCTTTTCTTTACCTTTCATGGCATCTTTTATGGCCAATTCAAGTCTGTGAGCCAAACAGTGTGTCGCTATTAGGTCAGGGGAAGTCTTTTTCATTAGCTGTGTGAACCCTTTCTTGGTTCCCATCATGTTAGATGCACCATCTGTTGTTGTACCAACTACCTTTTTAATGTCAATCTGACATTTCACCAATGTGCTACACACACTATTATATATATCATCAGATGAGGTTGTGGCAGGAGACATGAAGGATAAAAATCTATTGTGTATTCTTCCTTTGTGACAGAAATGAACAAACATGGACTCCTGTTCTTCTCTGCTAATATCAGTAGCACCATCAATGGTGATAGAACAAAACTTGGCCTCACGTAACAAGAAAGTTGTTCTGTCAGCCTCTACCATTGCAATGTGATGCACAAATTCTTTGCAACTTTTGTCATTTTCATATGAGTAACCGGTATCTAGTCCCTTAGCTCTGTCTAGCTCACAAAATACTAACATAATCTCTAAATGACCAATCCCGTTTTGCAACACAATGGGCATTACGAAAACGGGATCTATAGTGTGCCATGTTGGCCGCAGATAACTGGCGAATGGCAACAAAACTTTCAGCTTGATCTGGATTTTTTGTATTTTTTTGTGATTTCTCAGCGTCGATATGGGCAAGACTTTTCTCGTGAAATTTAACTGTATCAATCTTGAAGTTCTGAGTACCTTGAACCCATGATTTTGATATCTTGCCGGGGTGACCGTGTTCTTTACATAATGAACATTTCATTGTATTGAGCTCCTCGTCGTAAAACAGCCACGATCTCCCGTTCTTCCAGTGTGGCTTGAACTGGCGATCTCTTATTTCTAGCTCATACCTCTTTTTCTTCTCTGTCTGTGTGCCAATAAGCCCAGATTCTTTCCTCTTCTTGTTTGGCTGTGCACCCTCGAAATACCTTAACAAATTGAACGCCATTTTGGAAGAGAATCTTGATCACTACACCGTTTGTAGATGATTATCGCCCCTGGTTTACCTATCACATTGTGTAAATGAAGACTGACTAATTACGATTACTATTCGGCTTAGTTGTTTAAATTACGAGAATGAACAGCGAGAAAACGATATGTTAACTTTTAATTTGTGCGATTTTGTGTAAAAATTATGATGTAAAACTCTTAGACATTCGGACCAGCAGTTCGGATATTTTATTAGACAGAAGGCATTTTTACTAGACTCGGTCTAGCGGTCCAGCGTAATTTTCGAACACTGCTAGTTTATATAAGTCTTACTCTTGTTCTGGAATCCCTTACTTGTGTAATGTAAACTTGTTTTATATAATTGCTTAACAAAAATAAATACTGTTTAAACTAAACTATAACTAAATTTTAGGCCTAAAATAAATGTCTCCCTCTGACATACAGGTACATCAGGAATGCATAATATATTTTCAAGATTTTTTTTTTTCATTTTAATTACTGTTACTGTTACCAATTTACAGTTTTCTACAGACAAAAAATGTTTTATATCATATCATACATGTAAGAACTACTATAGAAGCTATATGAATACCTCAAGTCATTAATATCACGACCAAATGTACCAGAATTAAGAGATTGTAGTATATCCTCAGCACATCTGAGACATCTGCCAGCTTGTTTACTGTTCAACATAGCCTCAATCCTCTTGGATTCACTTTTAGGGTAACTAAAAGAAGAAATACTTGCTAACAGTACTTGCCTTTTCAAAAACATTTTTATGTACAAACATTTTGGTAATTGTGAGAGAGGTAAAACATCTTCCACAAAAATTCAAACTTTGACATGCTTTTGATTCACTGCATTGACAAAATATATAAATACAATGTTAAATCAAAAAAGTGCATTTATAAAGGGAAATCTGTGTAAAACCAAACGGTTTTACCATTTCATTTAAATTTCAGAAAAAACAAATTACCGGTAACCGCAGTTTAATTGCATTCATTTCATTTTAAAAATATGATAATCATAGCTTACTTTATGCTTTACTTTTGGAACAGAACAACAAAATCTATGTATATTAATCTCAGACATGTCATAATGTAAACAAGAAACAAGATGTAAAAAAAAAAACAAAAACAAAATTAAATAAAAATAAAACATAACATACAATGCCTGAATTCTGGCAAGTTCTTTACAATCTTCCAAATTAACATGTTCTCTCTCTCCTCTGACTAATAGACTATTGGGATCACTTATTTCTAGGAATTCATACTGTGAACCTTCCTCTTGTCCAGCCATTTCAGCAATGCCCTGAAATGGAAATCCATTGATTTATATTGTTATATACCATATAATAGTCTAAAAATATCAGAGTTACTTGTGTGTGTGTGAAGAGGAGGGGGAAGGAAGTAAACATTTAAGACACACAAAAATATCTGAAAAATTGATATATAACTTTTAAAGACAGAAATAGTGGTATGTTTTCATTACAATGGCCCTGATCAATTAAGTCAATTGTATAAAAAATTATTACCTCAAAAAATTGTTTTCTTGTATAAGCTGCAAGTTCTTTTCTGAATTTTTCTTCTGATGCTGTGTAATCATCAAGTGATATCTGAGACAGAAACATTGGAACTTGAGCAGTTGTTTCATCAGTTTCTTTGGTATTTTGTGGTACTCTATATAACTCACTTGCTCTGGTGACAGACTGTGCCAGCTTCTCTACTGTACTGTTCATCTAAGATATAGAAACAATTGTGAAACTGAAATTAATGTACATTTACTGTGACAAGCTACTGTATATAAGTCATTCATGATTTTTATATACAAGTCATTTCTTATTTAAATATATTGTAATATATGGGGGTCTCTCTGCAGTTCACCACTTGGTGTTGAATAATCCAGGTAAGTACTATTTAATAAAACTTGTTTTAAGGATACTATATCTATAAACTTATCTAAGGTCTACTGGTTGTACATTCGTGATTTCTGATTCTGATATATTAAATGTGTCCTTAAAGATGCCAGATACAAAATACCCTTACACTTACACTTTCCAACAAAAATTTTGAACTGTCACAATTTGGGATCCCAATATCTCTTTAAATGAGTAAATCTGAAAGCCCTTCACTTACACATACATGTACATGTAATGACTACCAAATATCATCCAATTTGGCCCTGTGGTTTGACAGTAGAAAAATAAAGTGTAAAAAATTGTTTAAGCATGACTAGCATTGCACAGTGAAACATGTAAAAACACAGAGAATATCTGGCTCAGGTAGGTAAACATTTGAACCGGAGGTGTTCAGTTCTAGAATAAAACCAAAAATGGAAATATTTGGAGAAAACTACAGAACTCTGACAAGCTTACTTACAAACTCATTAAAATTCACACACAAACTTCTTCCTAAATTTGGTTGCAAGAGATATTTTGATCTATATGCGAAGGCTTTATATCACAAAGCCATTGAGATTTGATATAAAGTAAAGCCATGACTGAAATTCTAAGTTAGTATAAAGGACTCCCAAGACCAAAGAACGTAAACAGAATAAGATGAAATTGTAATTCCTAATGTCCCAAGTAGCTTTTAACAAAAAGTAACAAATATGTACCTGATTACTATCAGCCTGGCTTTGTTCTAAACATTTTTTGTACTTTAATTTTATTTTAGATTCTATGCTTGATAATTCTGATCTTCTGTGACTTACTGCTGTGTGATGGAGACTGAATAATAATAAAAAATAATCAAACTTAAAGTACTGTGTAACAGAACAATCCTTAATCAAAATAAATGGAACCAACATAAGGAGCACAACCTGAGATTTAACAACAACAATAACAACAAATGCAACAAACTACTGAATTACATGTAATTGGTTTCATGACACTTACTGAATTTACATCTTGTAAAGTGTTTTGTCAGATAGATTAGCCACTATTCTATGCAACTTTTGTCAATGTTAAACAGTGATTTTAAATTAATACTTCTATGGTGTGTATCAATGTGACTCTGAATTTCCAGCTATTGCATACAGCTAAGATAACAAAAAGGTTTTGTTCCTTTAATCCAATATTTTAAGACTGCAAATTTCATTTGAAACTGCATTTAATTATGTACATGTAATTTAATTAAAGTTACACCAACTGAGTCTAAAATAAACCACCCCTGATTTTAAGTACATGCTTTTAGCTGACTGAATTTTTTTAAATTTGGTATTTAGGCTGTATGAATTAATTGTAAATATCCATACCTCAGCTTGTTTCTTTTCCGTATTAATGACTGCTTCCTCTTTTTATAAATATGTAAATCTCTGCTCAAGGTCTCAATGTCTTTCCTACAAACAACAAAAATGGCATAAATGACTACGGATAACAAAAAGTATCAAAAACTTAGCCCCAGATCAGAGAACTTGTCTTTTTTTCAATGAAAAAATTGAAGTTCTAATCTTTATTGCAACCCCATGTTAAGCCCCACTTTAGTTAAGATGTCTGATTATCACCAATCCATTATTCATGTAAAAACTCAGTTTGTTTATCACAGGTCAGATACTTTAATTATAAATGATAACCTGTGTGTTGAACTTGACAGGTGTGAAAGGTTAAAAAATTGACAATCAACATCAATTCAGAATTTCACTAACATAAACCAAAAAATGGTGTTATTATGAGCAGAGAGTTTTATTTCTTCTAGAAGTAGCAGCCACGTGCATCTTGCTGTCAGTTTAAGTCCTTTCCTAATTTTTTTAATAAATAAAAATTTTTTGTAGAGGAGTCACCTGCCAAACACTTCAGTAGCTATTTAGAGCCTCAATATAAAAAAAAATAAAATAAATAAAAAATGTTCTACCAATCTATTAAAGGGACAATCCCTTACTTCAGTAATGAAAGTCCCCCTTTAGAACAAGAGATTTGACGGAAAACAAGTGGCATACAAAGGAACCCTGTAAAAACATGTTATATAAATGGTAACCTCAACATGTCTTCAGTGACTGTTTCTTCATCAACAGATGTGAATGTTTTCAGTGCTTCTTCTAGCTGCCTACCATCAAGTACACCCTCTTGTAATGCAACAAGTTCATTATATCTGAAAGTATATATGATCTACTTTGTCTGCTGTACATGCATGTACTATTTTTTTTACTTTTTATATTTGACTTTAAAAGCTGTAGAGAAATACATGTATACTGTAAAAAGAAACTTTATAAAGTTTCTTTGAAGACAAAATATAGAGAAACTATTGAAAATTTATAAAATACCAAAATCTACCTCAAAATTTTTTGTATATTATATGGTAAAAAGAAAGTTTACAAAGTTGTTTTGTAGAAAAACTTTATAACAATGAATATTGAAAATTTTACAACCATATCATTTAGGTCAAGATCTAGTTTTTTTTCACAAAATCTCATTATACATGAACTGGAAACGATGAATAAAGCACAAAGCAAATGACCCATAAATGAATGCCCTAGGCTTTTAGAAATGTTTTAAATGTTTTAAATAGTAATGATACACACGCTTCTATGTCTTTCAGATCTATGACATTAGCAGAGCTAACATTATTACAAAACCATTCCAAAAATGGAAACACTGCCTCATTCTCAAACATCCAATCAAAGGCATTTGGGTCTTCCGTGTCTGCCTTTGGATATCCAAGTTGCTTTAGGGTATCAATAAACTGTCTACCACTCATTCTGAAAGATATGAACAGAAAATGTTTTCAATAAATTTACACAAAAAATTACATGACAATAAAATTTACACATACATCATTTGGTAAATACATTCACCAGATATAGTTAAATATATTCAAGCTAAATTTCTATTTGGTAAAATTGATACCACATTGCAATTTGCATCCCATAAATATTTTTCATACTAAAATGTGGTGATTTTTTTCACATTTACAAGTAACTATAATAAAAGAAAATCATACAGAGTTAAAACATATCAATATGATGTCATAAAAATTTGACTGCATCTTGCTAAACTGTATATGACTGAAAATCAACAAACTTTCATGACAGCAACAATACATGCTGAAATGGTGATAAAAATAGGGTAAATAACCATGTTAAGAAAAATTTTATGGAATTAGATGTATTGCCTAGCTTCATAGACTGCAAGACCATAAAACTCAATTTTGATTTTCAACACACACCTTTCAAATTGAAATCACTGTTACAGACAAAAAATTAAAACCTTAGGATAAACATGACTACTATGATCACAAAACAATACTGATAAAAAAAATAAACAATTAATTTAAAAATATAAAAATACAAAAATAAAAAATTTTAAAAATCTGTAGAAACCAATGAACCAAACAGGCCACCATTCAGTCTGGAATAGTTTACCAAATACAGTAGTATGCATTATAGGCCTATGTATTATGTAAATATTTACCATCTATATTATAGAAATTGATCTTACCCTACAAATGACATTCAAGCATATTGTGTGATCTTTTTTAAGATAAAAATATTTTCTTCGGGGTGAACTTATTTTCTCTCCTTCCAATATTGCAACCTGAAATGTACAGGTTGTGACGAATAACTTACAGGTAAAACCCAGTGGACAAAAGGGGTCCGTTTCTTATCTATTGCCAGTTATACTGGATATTGGATAGAATCTATGTTATATATGTTTACAAAATAAATATTTCTCAATGATAAACGAACTGTGTTGTGATATTATAACCCTGTTACAGTAACATGTTGAAACAAATGATACACAGGCTCTTGGTCAGGTATTATGGCATAACATATCATTATAAATGACTTGGTCACAATTCTTAGCCTCAAAATATGACAACATTAGCCAAAATTAATTATTAAGACATATTACGCTATAATGTAACGGTTCGTTTCAAAGAAGTCAACTTGTTTATCCTTACTTCTCGCCTCGTTAACTTTTAACTCCCGCAAAAGTTTTAAAACCTTTGATTTCATTGGTTGTGTCTTCCTCCTCTTCTTCCCCTGAATGGAGCCGCAGTGCGCAAATGATCTCCCTTTTAGTAACTCTCGTAAAACGAATCATGTGACATTTGTTTTTGTTTGTACTTTGTATTTTTGTTAATATTTCCTTGTTGAGAATTTTTGATACAAAAATAGTTCCAGAATGAATTTCATATCGCTGTTTCTCATATTAACTTCATGGATAGCGACAGTTTTTACTTATGATGTTGATAAAGGTAAAGTAAATCCAAAGCTCAAACTAATACCCGGGATTAGACAGTTAGACAGAGTGAAAGTTGAAAAATCCTGGACCAAAAAAATCTGCACATTTCTGTAATTTAGGTTTCACCTTTTTTCGTAATTTATAATTAAATCCATATAATTTATTGGAATACTGCACATGAATTACGGTATATCATCCAGAATATATAACGGAAATGATGTTATGAATTCATTTTATGAGATGACATTACGCATATTACAGTGTATTAGGAAATACACATACTTATACAACGTACTTTTGCTAATAAATGTGTTACAGTATTTCAATTTGTAGTAGCAAAATGCATCTTAAATGTGTACTTTTGTTTACAGTTTCTAGGTGTAAAGGATAATGCAAAATTTAGTAATAAATTAATAATAGATCTTAGATCTTTTAATACAGACTTGGTAAAATATTTAACTAGTTTGTTCTTATTACTGGTAAAATGTAACTATAAATGACAATTTTTCTGTCATCACTATTTTTATATGTGTCTGCAAAGACTCTCTGACGCATCAACCAAGTGTACTACATGTGTTGCCTTCTTGTTCTTAATTTATGTACCCAATAAGTCATATTTAGTACTGTACTATTATCTGATTGATTACCTTTTCAGAAGACATGAATAATTTACAGATATTCAGTCAACATAAGAATTGAAATTGGGATTTGAAGAAAGTTTATTTACCCCTAAAAGAGTCTGTTTGAAGCCCTGCATGTCATATCTTTTCTAATCGATGATTTAAGATGATATTTATATGTGTTTTTGTGAATTATGATACATTTCAGGCTATTTTTGGCAAGTGACAGATTTTCATTATGATGCAAACTACAGTACAGCAGGTAACCCAAAACAAATGTGTCACATGGGGCCAAGTGGTGTAGCATATCATAATGGTGTCTATGGAAACTATAACTGTGATTCACCATGGCAACTTGTAACATCTGCTATATCAGCCATGAAATCAATCCATTCAAATCCTGACTTCATTCTTTGGACTGGGTATGTACATTTAATAGATTTCTTGGAAGAATTTAAAATGCTATCATAATATAATAATGATGATTCAGAAAATTTTCATTTCATCATTCTCATTTAACATGTCAATGTAAGGGTAAAACGGAAATCTTTGCATTGTATGCTGTAGCTGGAGAAATTGCCATGACAATTGCATCTTATCATTTCACTGACTAAGTAATGGGTCTGTCGAAAAATATCTAATCAACATTTCTTGTGGCAAGTACTGCTAAGCTTATTTCTCAGAAACTATTGTCTCTTATTATATATAAAGCTACATGTATTTATAAATTTACAATACTGTTTTGATGTTTTAGTGACAGTATACCACATGTGGATGATAAGACAATGAATGCAGAAAAGATATACCAGAATATTGGAAATGTAACGCTGCAGTTACTCTCAGTATTTCCTAACACAACAATTTATCCTGTTCTTGGTAACCATGACTACTATCCAGAAGACCAGTATCCAAATGAAAAGTCATCACTCTACTACTCTAAAATTCTTACCGAAAGTCACTGGGATAAATTACTTGATCAGGTGGCCGCAGAACAGTTTAAAATAGGTATTTTATAATAAAAGATACACGTAACTGTATCATAGAACAAGCAATCAAGTGTAGTGGTCTGGGAAGCTTAGTTTTTAGAGCACTTGCCAATAGTTTGAAAGGTCCTGGGTTTGATCCCTTGCCCAACTCTGCATTTTTCTACTTTCTGTTACAGCCAGTGTGGCTATTAGCATGGACTGGTATTTGTGACCATATTAAACTTACTCTGAAAGTATCTGGGTGAAATTTTCTAAGGACCAGGGGAAAATCAATAATAACAGGAAAGGAATGTAGTGGTCTGGAAAGCTCAGTTAGTAGAGCACTTGCCTATAGTGCAGGAGGTCATTGGTTTTACCTCCTGGCCAGACCCCCCATTTTCTATTTCCCATTACACATGTACATATAGTTACCAGTACATAATCTTACTTTTTTACCTTTTCTCAGTAAAATCACCAGGTTTTTTTTGTGACTAGTATTTTATTTGGTTTACCAGCATACCACATGATAACCTTAACATGTAACTGCTTTTTACTTAGAATATGTTTATGTTGCCTGTTCCCTGAAAAAAGACTTTTATATTAGCGAAAACATTAAGTTATTTAATTCGACATCATTCCCACAAATGTAATGGGAAATATATCACATGGTTTTCTGGTTAACCCCATCAGTAAGAATAGTTTAGTCCAACTAATCCCCAATTTATTCCTCAATTTTGTTCCACATGTTCATAAACTGGCAACAAAACAACAAAATCAAAAGGACGCTTAGTTTGCTTAGTTGGCTATTAGTATGACTAAGAATGACTATAAAATCTGACATTTTTCAGTGCTCAATACTTAAACCTAATCATTTTTCATTTACTTACAATAGGTGGTTATTACAATGCTACCACCAAGACCAACCTGGTCATTCTTGGACTGAATACTAACATTTATTACTCCATGGACAAAGCCACAGCCCATAAACAAGATCCAGCTGGTCAGTTTGATTGGCTACAGAAACAGTTAATGCAAGCTAGACTAAGAAATCAAAAGGTTAGTGTAAAATTTATACATGTAGTTGATTTGAATAGTGTGTTACATGCTGGTATAGATGGTTTCACTTAATTCTGAAATGGCAGAGAAAATAGTGGAAAGCACCAACATGTCACAAGCCAGCTAACAACTTCTTTCTCTGAAAGATATGTTAAAAATCTTTAGCCTTTATCAGCAAGTGTCCTTAAAAGCAGGATAAACCGTGAAAAACTATCCTTTAAATCTTCTAATTACTAGTAACAAAATCAAACTTACTGTAACAGTGAAAATTGCAATGAAACCAAATATCCTCCAATAAACTGTTGGACTAGGATCTATCTGTAGTGATTGCTTTGTCTGAGACTTTTCCTTTTTTCTTGATTTCACAAAAAATTAAAAGTGTTTGACTTCACAATTTGCATATATATTATTGATATGTTGTGGATTGCACACAAATTTTCTATGAACCAAAAGCTGTATTATTTTACATATAAGTAAAATGTCAGAATCTTTCAGATAAAACTTTTTGGTTTGTTTAGATCAGATTGAATTTAATAGGAAATGATAGTGTTTTATGCCCCAGCACAGTTTCTTTGTCAAGGCAGTCAGTTCTGGGTTTGTAAAGTGCCCCAAGAAAAACCACTGACCTTTGGCTAGCAAACTGCAATTTATTTTACACTAAGATCTGATGTTTTAAGGTGTCAGATTTGTAGGGGTTTTATAAGCATATTGACATCATTGTTCTGTATAAAGGCCAACATGGATAAAATT
Source organism: Tegillarca granosa (assembly GCA_029721355.1). NCBI lineage: Eukaryota > Metazoa > Mollusca > Bivalvia > Arcoida > Arcidae > Tegillarca > Tegillarca granosa. Next base: position 37,237,581 of record CM056598.1, on the reverse strand, counting down.
GCAAAAAAAGTCAGGTACAACTTTTCCTGGTCATTATAAACAGGTTATCATTCAAAGTATTGACATCATTGTTCTGTATTAAGGCCAACATGGATAAAATTGCAAAAAAAAGTCAGGTACAACTTTTCCTGGTCATTATAAACGGGTAACCATTCAAAGTATTGACATCATTGTTCTGTATAAAGGCCAACATAAATAAAATTGCAAAAAAAGTCAGGTACAACTTTTCCTGGTCATTATAAACAGGTAACCATTCAAAGTTGGACAGTTGTGTAGATTAAAAAATTAATATCAAACTACCAGTATATTTAGCATAACATTTCAGATAAATCTGACTTATGGCTGATATTAAGACTCAGACCTATCTTATATAACCTTTGTTTGGTTTTTTTTATGAGGATGCATGTATTAAAAGCACTGTGATACTTAGTGACAGTTTATCTATATTTCTTGTATAACAGGTTTTCATAGTCTCCCATGTTCCACCAGGAGAATTTGAGCTGGTCCGAGATATCATGTGGTTTTATTCAGATTACAATAACAAGTACTTGGAAATAATGAGGACACATAAGGATGAAATATCATCACAGATCTATGGACATGAACACACAGACAGTTTTAGAATACTGAGAGATCATAAAGGTAATGTTTGTGTGTGTGTGTGTGTGGGGGGGGTGGAGTTTCTTGATAATGGTCGTTAACAGAACATTTTCAAATATTGAGAGATTGTAATATGTAAAGGTAACTTTTTGAAAAAATCAAATGTTTGTGTTCTAGTAATTCATAGTTCACAAAAAAATTCTTTGTGGTAATGCTGATCCATTTTTATCAGATTGTCTTCTGAAATGAATTTCAAGCTACAATAAAAGAAACAGTAGATTAAAGTACAGGTGTTTTATGTCCTAGTCATGATTCATTTACTTATATCAAAGTAGTCAGATCAGAAATATAGGCAAAAATCAGTGTACCAATGAAAATACATGTCACTGACTTTTGGCAAGTGAATTGACAAACCTATGGCAAAGGAAAAACATATTGAATTATCTCTTTTTATAACAAAGAAACAACATTACATACTTTTTACACTAAAAGGACATGAAACCCAAAAGAAATTAACTTAAAACATGTACAATTATACTATCACTAACATTTAAACAAATGCTGTAGACCACTCTTCTAAGCTTTTTTGGCTCAAGTAGTCTGTTTTGACATCTCTCTCTCTCTCTCTCTCTCTCTCTCTCTCTCTCTCTCTCTCTATGTATATATGTATATATACGGAGTGATTATTCACACATATGGTAGAATAACGCATGTTGTTGGCTGGCATTATTCAATATATTTCTATCTTTTGCCGACCATGTTTTGTTATGTTACGTCTATTTGGCTTTATGAAATGTGGAAATGGGGTAAATTCAGATTGTTCTAAGCATATAACCAAATGTGCTCTCATTTCTTGTTGATAAAAGAAGAAAGTTGCCAGATCTTTTCCTAAACAGATAACAAGACTGATTGCAATTGCAAATAAACCGCAATGTAAACTACCAGATTGTTGTTGTACTAGTTTATGGTTTATTTCGATATGTTTGTTTTCACTTTTCAAAATTGCACAGATTTGTTTTATCGTTTCAATAGAAGCTGGTTTGTTGAGACTGTCATATAGATTTATATGACCATCTTCACAATTGATCGTTGAAACTACAATCCAATGTCCTAAACTATTGGGACCTTCAAATAAAATTTGAACCATAGGACCAGAAACAGGTGTGAATAAGTTTATATTTTGCGAATGCAAAGTTGTCTTGAAACCCTGAATTTTTAATTGAGATTTTAGCAGAGATTGTGTCGCCGTCAAAACCTCGTCTGTTAGCATTCTGCGTCAATTTCATTTTTGTGTTCATTTTGATGTTCATAGGTAATTAATTACGTTGACACGAATGCTCAATTAATTACTCAGCATCCTGTGTTCAAGGCATTAATTTTTTTTTGTTTTGTTTTGTTTTTGTTTTTTTTGTTTTTTTTTTTTTTTTTTTGTATTTTATTATAAAAATGTTCTTATTTAAACTTCTAACAGGTGAATTTGTCTCCATGTTGTATCTGAGCCCAGCTGTAACACCGTGGAAAAGTACACTGAAAGGTGTTGGATCGAATAATCCATCAATAAGACTATATGAATACAACCAGCTGAATGGAGACATCATTAACTACCAGCAGTATTTCCTAAACCTTACAAGTGCCAACAGCATAAAACAGGCTAAATGGACACTAGAGTATGATGCTCTCAAAGACTACGGCTTGAAAAATTTGAGTCCCAAATCTTGGTCAAGTCTGGCAGAATCATTTAAATCAAATGGGCAAAATTTAAACAAATACTTACAATACAACACAGTTAGTCAGAATTTAAATCTGACTTGTGATGATTCCTGTGTGTTGAATCATGTCTGTGCTATAACAGAACTAGAAAAAGATGCTTATACAGATTGTATAGATAATAGACACACCACAACACATCATGGATCAACTCGACCTCACCACCATCCATTACGGCCAGTTCCTCACTATATGTTTTATATTATTGGTGGACTTGGTGGTCTTTGTTTTATTTTGTTTATTGTCATTGCTATAATTTGTGTTAGAAAGAGAAAACATGTGGTTCCTCCCAGGTATTCTAGATTTGGCTCTAGTTTGTCTAATGGCCCCATTAATTAATTAACCAATACACTCAGGTAAAAAAAAATTAACAGAAAAGTTGAATAAGAGACTGGGTTTGATCATTTTCAGAAAATCTTTTATTCATAAAATTTGTTGCAGAATTTTTAATTATTGAATTTTTAAAACAAATTGTATTTGTTTCTAAACCTACGGTGTTCTGTAGTCAACAATAAGCCAAAATTTTATGTTAAACTTGAATTCATGTCTTACTAATTTCATACATGACCAGAAATTAACATAACAAAGAAATTAAGTTTTCACCCCCATAATTGAAATATTTTATTACAATTTTATAGAATTAGGACAATTGAAAATAAGATGTATTGTCCCTATGGAAGAATAAACACTTTTTTTGCAATGTAAAAAGAGAAAGTCCTTTCTTATAAATAATAGTTGGTTGAAACTAAAACACTTTTATGTATTATATTCAGAAATTGGTTTTGCTCAATCAAATATGTAATTTTTGCCACATTGAACTGGTACAAATATAAATATACCAGCAAAGAGTTATTATTGACTAAAAAATAACTATTTGTAATTTTTTATAATGTGGAGGGAAAATAAAATGCATTCATCTTTTTATTCTACATTTTAAATACCGGTAATACATGTACATGTATAAAAATTTTTTGCTTTGTTTTATTACAATTCTTTTATTAATTTTCATTGTTTTTATTGCAAATAGAGATAAATTAATTTTATAAATCAAGTCTAAACAACAGGTTGTAAATGAAATATGTGAAATATGTTAACTAAGATATATATTTTTTACTATGTGTGTGTGTGTGTGTGTGTGTGTGTGTGTGTGAGAGAGAGAATAAATATTTATTTGTAAACTCTTACTTCATTGTACATGTATTTACATTCCTTTTATTTTTCATTACATAAAACACATTATCAAAATAGTAACAATCACTTGGTACAGATATTCAGGCATACAAATAAATTTTACAATGCAAAATAAAGCCTGGATGTCTGCAGAACCTCACATCTGATAAATCCATGACATGGCATACAATATTTTATGTCACAAAACATGCAGTTGTTGTTCAAGCTTCATGCCTGAAAACTGGCAATTAAATGTTTACATCACCCTGATCACAGATAAGTGGCTGAGTTTTCTGTCAGATGCTGTTCAGACAAATGTAATGCACTTAATCATTTATACATTATTTCCAAAAAAGAATTTACTCATACAGTAAAACATATATTAATGTTTTACACTGTTTTGAATGATTGTAAATACAAGGAAAGGAATTTACTTTTTTCTTTTATGTATTTTACTCTCTTTTAGCCAGGTAACAAATGTAAATTTCTATTTATGATAGAAAAAATTAATTTCTTAGGTAAATTACATATATATTTAAAAATTAACTGAGGAAAGAGAGAGAGTGTATGTGATGGTCCTTTTAGATTGCAATTTTTGTCTCCTATTCACATGTGCCTTTTTCACTGGTAATTTACATGGATGTAGTTCAGTCATGTGTTATCAGTCACAATATCCCACAATACTTGCAATGAATCAATTTTCAATTACTTGTCAAACATTTTTTTTGTAAATTGGGAAAATTCTGAATCGTGCTTGCAAGATCTATACAAAGATTGCATCACATGGATGATTTTTTTTAAATCTTTATCACTAATCATTAAAAATCCATACACATATACAAAATAAACATAATTTACTGTAAAAGAAAATATTGTTTATATTTTTCATCATAACAAACTTCTCTATATTGCCTACAATTTTTTGTGAGCTCATTTTACTATATCTGATAAAAGTCATCTTTGACAGAAAGAATTCATAATTTTCATTATTTCTTATTTTCCTTTTTTCTTTTTCTTACTTTCTTTCTTTCTTTCTTTTTTTTTTTTTTTTTTTTTTTTTTTTTTTTTTTTTTTGAGATAAGATGAATATAATGAAGTTGTTTATTTTATAGTCCATTGAGTCTGTATGTACTACATGTATCATTTCAGTTTTATGTGTTTTAAATAATTGGTTCTTCTACATGTATGTAATGAAGGTGATTACATGCAGTTATTATACATACCAAGTATACAAAAATCAGCTTTGGAAACTCTTAAGATTGTTTTCTTGAAATCCATGGATAACCCAAAATTGTTCTTTTATCCTGATTGTTTTTTTAAACTATTATTGTGAGTCATAACTAAAGTCCTATGGCATATACTTTATATCATTGTTGTTGTTGAATTTTTGAAAATACATGTATGTTTGGGAGGTAGCAAGTTCCACCCGTGGCCAGACTTAAAAATTAGAGAAACTGTAGTTGTTGCTCAGCATTAGGAGTACAGCTTCTGGAACTACAGCATTTTCATCTCATTAACCATTAAAAAAAATTTTAGTTTCCAAACCAGAAGGATGAATTATTTATAAAATGATTGTTCACAATGACAGTATACATGTTAATTTTAATAATTTTGTAATTAAATGTTATTTAAAATGTTAAATTTTATGGAATAATAAAATATTTTACAAAAGACATGTCCAGTGACTTTGATTTGTAGTTTTAGCTCACCTGGCTATACAATCTAGTGAGTTTTACTTGATTTCATGATGCCACACATAATTTTGTTTTTATATTTATATATGTATGATGCCCCTTAAAATCAGAATTTATTTGTAACAAGCCAAGCAAAAACCAAATTTATCAGCCATTTAATACAAAGAATTTTGTAATACTTAAACTACTGGTATATGGTTTTTGCTAGGGATCATATACAAAATGTACACAAAATCTTAACATTATGACCAGAATCATCGTCTGAGAAATAAATGGACCATGTTTTATCTTCTAATTCAGTTGATTGTGGAATTAAGATGTGGATTTCCAGTAAATATGTGCAGCAATACTTCAAGTCCAAGATAAATGTCATACAGAATTATGTTAACAGGTTTTTTGATTTTGATTCAAGGAGATAAATTCTGATATCATTGTCCAAGAACATCTAAATATAAAAGGAAATTCTTTTGCTTGACATGTCACATAAATATTAATTGGCCTCATAGAACTTTTGTTCTGTTTATTCTTTATAGCTTCTTCAATTATATTCCTCTGGCACACAGGTACTCCAGTTTCCTCCACCATCCCAGAACTGACTGCCTTTATATAAGTAAAGGAATCTTAACTGTGGTGTAAAACATTCATCCACTCCACTTTTTAGCTCACCTGAGCGAATTCTCAAGGTGAGCTTTTGTCTGTCTTCTGTCTTCCATAAACTTTTCACTTAAACAACTTCTTCTCCAGAACCAGTGGCCCAGTGATAATAAAACTTGACCTGGATCTTACCTGGGCAAAGCCCTTTCAATTTTGCAAAATTAGATGATGTTGACCTACATTGAAGGTCACAATGACCTAGAGTAGTAAAACCTTTAAACATCTTCTTGTCATGAACCAAAAGGCCTAGGAGCTTAGAACTTCATATGTATAATGAGGACAAGAAGCTCTACCAAGTATGAGAAGCTGGTTGACCTTGACCTACATTGAAGGTCACAATGACCTAAAGTAGTAAAACCTTTAAACATCTTCTAGGCATGAACCAAAAGGAGCTTGAAACTTCAATTATAGCATCAGGACAAAAAGGTCTAATAATCTTGCGAAGCTGGTTGACCTTGACTTACATTGAAGGTCACAGTGACCTAAAGTAATAAAACATTGAAACATCTTCTCGTCATGAACAAAAAGGCCTGTGAACTTGCAACTTCATATATATGTATATATAACATCAGGACAACAAGCTCTACAAAGTTGGTTGATCTTGACCTATATATTTTAGGTCAGAGTGACCTAAAGAAGTATAGACTTTAAAATCTTCATTTTATTGTCTTCTTTAACAAGAGGCCCAAAAGGGCCTGTATCACTTAACTGGCACTTTATTTGCATGTGAATTTAAGACAGCCATGCCGATAGCTATTGGCAGTTGAGCTAAAATGTTTCAGAAAAAAATGATAAAAAAAAGAAATAAAAAGAAACGTCTTCTTGGCATGAACAAAAAAAGGTCTAGGAGCTTGAAACTTCAAATAAAGCATCAGGACAAAAAGGTCTACCAAATATTTGAAGCTGATTTACCTTGACCTACATTGAAGATCACAGTGATCTAAAGTAGTAAAACCTTAAAACGTCTTCTTGTCATGAACCAAAAGGCCTGTGAACTTGCAACTTCATATATATATAACATCAGGACAACAAGCTCTACAAAGTTAGTTGATCTTGACCTATATATTTTAGAATATATTTATATTACTTATAAATTTATATTTTAAAATCATCATTTTATTGTCTTCTTTAACAAGAGGCCCAAAAGGGCCTGTATTGCTCAACTGGCACTTTATTTGCATGTGAATTTCAGACAGCCATGCCGCTAGCTATTGCCAGTTAAGCTAAAATGTTTCAGAAAAAAATGATATGTATGTGAAATGACTATACATCTACTGTCTATATACCAAATTGTATGATATAAATGTGTATCGGCCATTCATTACTTTTTGCTATTTAAAATAACGGCAGCCATTTTGGATGCCACAGTTTGTGCAAACTTTTATCTGCATCACCTAGGGACCTTGCACACCAAATTACATTCAAATAGGTCCAGTAGTTTCTGCGGAGAAGATTTTCAAAGAATTAGCTAAATATAGCACCTTATTTGAATATTCTGCTAACAGCAACCCAATAAAAAATGTTTCTAAAAAACCTGTTACATATGTTAAATGGCTATGCATCTACTTTCTAAATACGAAATTGGAACTAAATTGGTTGATAAATAAACGTGTATAAGCCATTTATCACTTTTTGCTATTTAAAATAATGGTGGCCATCTTGGATGCCGCAGGAAGTTTATTTGTGCAAACTTTAATCTGCATTTCCTAGGGACCTTGCAAACCAAATTAGGTTCAAATAGGTCCAGTAGTTTCTGAGGAGAAAATTTTCAAAGAATTGGCTAAATATAGCACCTTATTTGAATATTCTGCTAATAGCGACCCAATGAAAAATGTTTCTGAAAAACCTGTAACATATGTTAAATGGCTATGCATCTACTATCTACCAAATTGGAACTAAATCGGTTGATAAATAAACGTGTATCAACCATTTATCACTTTTTGCTATTTATAGTAACGGCGGCCATCTTGGATGCCACAGGAAGTTTATTTGTCCAATTTTAATCTGCATCATCTAGGGACCTTGCACACCAAATTTGGTTAAAATGTGTCCAGTAGTTTGAGTGGAGAAGATTAAAGTTTATGCACAGACGGATGCATGCAACTTTCGCCATGCCATAAGCTCAGCTGGCTATTGCCAGTTGAGCTAAAAACAATGGTTTAAATTTCATTAAACTTGGTTATAATCATTCCTGGGTTAATGCCTTTCAGATTTTCACAAATAAAGGTGCTATACCCCTTTGGGCTCTATAAGGAGGGAAATAGTGAAAAATCTACTCCTCTGAATGAACAAGCGATATACCTTTGTAATTTCATTTATAATATTCATATGTAATCTTGTTTTAGATTTGCACAAATGGTAGTCATATTGGCAATGAACTTAGTGGGGAAATTGCTGTATCTGTCAATATATCTTGAATACTGTTAACATTTCTATAGACATGCATATTAGAATATTGTAGGTATTGATTTGATGATCATTTTGATATATGGTTTAAGATCATAGGTTTTAAAGATCAAGATAACAACTGCATTAGAAGAGTAAAAATATTAATTATCTTGAAAAGTTTTAACTTTCTTTATAGGCATGTCTATTAGAATATTGTAGATATTGTTATTATGATCATTTAGATACATAGTTCAGGGTCATAGGTTTAAAAGTCAAGGTAAAAACTGCATAAGTTGACTTAAATTGCTGATTATCTTGCAAACAATTTTGGACATATACTCAGGTGAGTGTTAAGGCCCATTGGCCTCTTGTAACAATTTATTGTGGTTATGTTCTTGGTGGTTTCTGACTTACTGCTAGGATTAACTTATTCAGTTACTACCTTTCATACTATCTGAAAATTTGGACATAGGAATCTTGGGCTTGCAATCTATATTAGTGCAAGCATTATAATTGAACCATAATTTTTCTCCACTATACATGTTTGTCACAAGAAAATGACCATGGCATATACAGAATGAATAGCATTGTTATAAAAGATGGGAGGATGGGTGACTCTAAAGTGTTTTAGGAGGCAACATCTAAGATTCTTGGATCTCTTATAATATGACAAGGAATGAACTACATGAACATTGTTGATAAGAAACTTATCAGAAATGCTCTATTAGGCCAAGCCTGGAATTTTGGATCTTTGTTATTATGTGAAAAGGAACAAGGTGTTCAGAGAACACTATCCCCTGCAATGGTGAACATCAGTGAATTTTATGCAGAGTGAAATAAGATTAATGAACCACTGGTTGTAGAAAAAGTGGCTTGATTGGGTCATCCAATAGATCTATAACCACACCATTAGACATTTGTTCCAGTGCTTTCCAAAGTTGGGGGTTTTATAATCAGTGGTCCCCATATGTTTGTAATTTTTATCTCTCTCTCTTTTTTTTTAAAATTGTTTGACATTAAAAATTAAGACTACAGACCAATCAATAATTATAACTACTATAACAAATCAAATGATAATTTTTAGCTAAATCTGATGAAAAAATCTATATTTAGTAACAACAGCAACCACCATGGACACAAAATTAGGTTGTAAATCAGTCCCATATCAACACCTGCCATAACAAATCAATTGACAAATACTAATCTCACATAAGATAAAAGATTTACTTTTAAATGCATAGAATCCATAAATTTGATGAAACCATCTATTTTCAGTAACCCTATACAATGTATCAATCACAAACATAACAAATCAACTGACAAAGTATCAGATTAATCTGATGTACAGTTTTCATTTAACAGCATAGAAACCATGAATTGGGTGAAAAGCCTATTTTTAGTAACAGTGGTCATCTTCAATGCATGATTAGGCTGTCAATCAATCCCATACGAATCACCACTTTAACAAATCAACTGGCCAAGTTTTAGATGAATCTGACATACGGTTTTCTTTTAAATGCATGAAAACTTATCTGGTCGGAACACCCCCCCCCCCCCCCCACACACACACACTAGTACGTCTCCCTTACCACTGGTGGCAAGGGGATACTAAATCACAACTATGCTGATAGACAATGTATTAGAAGTGCTATATTAGGCCATACCTGGAATTTCCTGATCTTTGTTATTTCATGATAAGATAATAGTTAATATCAACTTAGTTGTTCTATCTACATGTATATAAATTGTTTAAGAAATAAATGAACAATATCCAGCTACTGAAATAAGTGGGGTATAAAACTGAACTTCTGTCTTAAGCAGGATTCTATGTGATAACCTGAGAAATTGGTGCATAAAACTTAACTTTTCTGACTTTATAAAAACTCTAAAATGGGGTTAAGAACTTATTTTTGTCTTAAAGGATTTCTATAGGATAACTTGAAAAATGAGGGTGTGGAGTATCCGACTGAATAAGCTTAACCAAAATTGGACATCAAAACTCTTTAAAAATGTTCAGTCTTTAAAAACTGGTCACAGTGGACAGTCTGACTGTCCAGGTCTGGGCAAGATACAGAGGTGACATCAAATGCTAATAATACACAAATACACATGTAAATTATTTATACTTTTATTTAAAACACAAATTTAAATGAGATTCTCTGTACACTTTCAATGATTTTTAATAATTCATTGCACTCATACACCTGCAATTAAAACCCATAATGAGCATCATACATACCAACATAACACCCACCCATACACAAGATCATTAACAATAACAATTTTATAAATAATTTCAGCACTATTATTATACATGTACACTATGTACACAAGGAAAGTGTTTGAAACCTGTTTTACATTATATACTACAGTAACTATACCTGGTACTTCACCTTTAATGCAAATATTTTTGAGGACACAATAATAAGATTTGAAAGAAAATCTAGATATAAAAATCAAAGCTTCTAAGGAAAATCTAGATATAAAATCAAAACCAAATATTCTGTTCTTTGCTCATTTATAAGTAACAGCACAATTAAGTAATGTGTAATATAATTAGTTACTGATCTGTATTGGCAGATAATTAAACTTAACAATTTGCTGGTATAAACATCATAATCATATGTATTTTTATTCCTTGAGTATTAAAAAGTATATCACAATATATGTGTATAAAATAAGATATTGATCAAATTGTGACAAAATAATTTATCAAAATTTTCAACAACAGAGACAAGAAGATCAAGGGAATAAAACAAATGCAAGTATATATGTGCTATTTGATTCTAAATCATAATTAACAACATGGTAACATTTATCATGTGACTTTCCAATTTCTGAGGAATTAATTGTATTTCTGCTTAATATAACTCTAAACAACTTATAAAACAACTGTCCAGCCTAAGTCCATGTCAGTTTATTACTGATCTTTTACGTTTGAATTTGGATAACAAGAAAACTATATAGATCATTCTAATAAATAAATCTGAATAGTGTATACCTTATAATACAATAATTTTGTTGAAATTTTAAAAGGTCAAGAGAGAGAGAGAGAGAGAGAAAAAATGAAATTGAAATAAATTACATAATACTGTCAATTTGGACTCTACTGTACAAGTAACAAATGATTTGTTGTATTTGTAACTTATATTATAGCATTTATGTAAACTGTATCATATAGTCTGTCTATGGTAAACAGCGAGTTGAATATTCAAAAGGGGTGGAAGGTCATTGAATTGAGGAAATGAGTTATGTCCCTTCAAAATTTATAAGGTAGAGTTGCACAGTTTCATAGTTGATTTTTGTCCTTATTACATTCTGTGGACTAGCCTATGTTTATAATACTATAAAGATTAACATCAGTCAAGGGACAGTTCCCATTCTTATCATATGACTTCCATATTGTCATCTAACAGACTGAGAGCAAAAGTTAACATTATACATGTTAGTAACAATGAAGTTATCACACATGTACTATAAGATTCCTAAAATAAATAAATGAACATACATGTACATGTGCATTACCAATATAAAATGTGAACTCAAAACCATATATGTAAAAAAAAAATCATGCTTTAACACACACACACATATGTGTAAATAAAAAAAAATTTATGAAATCTTGCATGTAAGTTTTTCATAATAAAAATCTAATGTACCAGGTATGTTGCAAATAAAAATGTATTAATACATTTGGACTGTAAATATACCATCATAATTCTTCAAAATATTTTACATGATCTCTAAATCAGCGTTTTAAATATACATAGTAATTGTTGCATGTATATGGTAAAATTTAGATCATTGATTTAATGTATAATTATCAAGATAACCTGTTAGTATGCTAAAGAGAATTTAAATTGGTCATAAAAATCTGAATAAGGTTTTGAGGATACAATTTATTCTAAAAAAAATCAATTAAGACCTCTGCAATATAGTAGTTGACGTATCTGCTGAGGTAAGGTTTTTGTACTTAAGCATATCAACGAACAACTTAAGTTTGGCCCTTAAATCATGATTTCCTACCACCTTTTGATATGTTTAACAAATCTTGTTACTATACACCTGTGATATTAGCAAAATGAACATGTACCAGTAATAACAATTCTACTGCTTTAAACAATACAACTGTGAGTACAAAAATTGAAAATTGTACATCAAGATTTTTAACATTTACATGTATTTTCATCTTATAAAATGCAACAAAGAATGATAAAGACAAAATTTGTTCATTTGATGATGTATCTTGTGGCAAAATTTTCAGCTGCCTTAATTTTAAAAATTTATTTAAAACCAAGTTTTGTTCCCTTATGCAAAACATTCCTTAGCTGGATTTGGCTTCATATAATTTTGGAACTTTGGATTCATTAATTTTCAAATGTTTGGCATATCTTTCTTATCTATCAACTTTTTTGGCTCCTTGTGTCACCGATGAGGAATGAATGCACATATGACATATGGCACATCAAAATAAAACAGGAATTTTTGTTAAATATTTACTTAACAATATCTAATCACAACAAATCTCAAGTAGCCTTATAAACTGGAACATTTTGACTTAATTTGTTAAGATCTGTGGTGAATTTATATCAGTCAAATACAAACAAGGCTAGAACTAAACTTTACGTCTCTGTATATATGGCTTGAATTGAATTGTTAACTTCAGAAATAACTAACATGCTCTCTTATGAAAACAGAAAAATTCAACAAAATCAATTAAAAATATTAATACTGAATGTCAATGCAAATGAGGAAGGATACTCACACACCAAAATGTGCAGTCAAACCTTATTATAATGCCCTCAATAACTTTGCCACCATGTTTGTAGGAACCAAAGTATATAAAAAATTTTCCGTACATGTAAGTCCCTCAATTTATCACCAAACCCACTGCACTGACAAGACAAAAATCTGACTGAACAAATAGTGGTAAAAAAAAAACAAAAGGCAACCCAAAATGACGTAACACAGCAAAAAAAAAAAAAAGAATAATAATAATAATAATTACAGGTCAAGTACATTTCTTAATATCATTAACGCTGTTAATTTGTTTTGAGGTATTTTGACTAAAAAAAATGCAGGTTAAATCAGATAAAATCGAGCTTGACTTTTACATGAATTATAACTTAAATCTTCAAGAAATATAAAAATAAAATTAATTTATTGCCATTATTCCTCAATACAATTCCGTTAATCTATCGTAAAACCTTTCTAAGTAATTGTATATATCTTTCATTTTTTTACCAAAATCTAATCACGCTTTATTGACTTTGCATATTTAATTCAATACACCATTCTACAGAAGATGTAAAAGTATGTTTCAAATATAAAAAAATTTATCAGGAGCAATTTTTTTGCTCTTCACAATCATCTGAGGTATAATAGCATCAATAATGGATTTTCTATATATGATTTTAGTAAGTTGGAGAACCTAGCCATACAGGCACCTTCAATGATTCGATGATCAGCTGACCAGCTAACGTTCATTATGTGTACTTTTTTAATGTTACCATCTTTGTCAAATCTAGGTAGAACCTAAAAATAGTGGTAAATAGAAACTATCTGAATAAAAAATAATAAAATAATCTTTAAACAAGAGATGTCAAAGGGGAATTGTCCAAATGTATATTTACTCCAACAAAACACTTAATATAAAATACATTTGTAATGCTAACACGAAAACAAACTAAATTGGAATGATAAACTTCTTTGTAGCAACAATTTTTTTCTGTGCAGGTACTTGTATTCAGTCTTTTTTCTATTATTATTTTTCAACTGAATCAAATGCAACCAAGAGAAACATGAATATAAATGTCTGGAAACAGACTGGCCATATTAAACACAGGACAATTGCCTAATCTGACCTGAAGACTATACTTATTTTGCTGTAGTAAAATTAATCAATTAAATTTTCTTACTTGAAATTTTCCTAATGCACCAATAGCAACATTTGGAGGAAGAATTACAGGTCTGGCATATGTTCCACCAATCTATAAATAATGAATGTAGAGCATAATTATGTACAAAGTAGACCAATACATTGACATGATAATATGAAATAACAAATGATAGCTTTGTTGTCAAACTAAAAAAATAATAAAATTGGTAAAATGCAATAAAACATTTAAAATGTATCCAAAATTATATGAATTCAATTGTTATTTGTGAGTTTTCCTAATTTTTACCAATAAAGAATAAAATAAAAATGGAACAAATGGAAGCAAGTCCATTTGTGACATTTGAACAGCAAGAGTTTAAAATATATTACCACCAATAAAATACTGATCTACCACCAAAAAGTTTAATCAAATACCCATGTCAATAAATGTAAAGACTGCTCTTTATTGTTCTATCAGGTTCATTGCAATGTAAGATAAACAGAAATTTTATTTGCCTATTGAGACTGATACACAGATCAGTCTTGTACAAACTTCTTACACAGAATATAACAAACAAAACATACCGCTCCTATATTTGATAAAGAGAAGGTTCCACCAGTAAGTTCTGAGGTACCAAGTTTTCCAGCATTTCCAAGAGCCTGTAATCTGTTAAGTTCTGTAGCGATATCCATGATACTTAATGACTGGACATTTTTAACATTGGGTACAATTAGTCCATCTGCAGTATCCATAGCTATACTAATGTTATGTGCTGCCTGAAAATAACAATTCAACTTAAGTTTCATTTTTGTCTGACTTTAATGATTTGGCCAATAACAATCTCTAATTCATTATTACAAATCTCAGAATATTAAAAGTAGATATTATGTATATCTAATGATACTAAAAGTACCATGATTATTATTTATCTCAAAATAGTGACTGGATTATATAATTTTGGATGTTTGAAGTATTACAATATTATAATGAAAGAATTACTATTATGGTATATAAACATATCTCAGAAAATCTCAGAATATGGAAAGTATTAATGATGTTTAAAATGAGAGAGAGAGAGAGAGAGAGAGAGAGAGAGAGAGAGAGAGAGAGAGAGAGAGAGAGAAAGAGAGAGAGAGAGTACCATTACAATACAAGGTATTTAATAGCCTACAGATATAAAACAAAAACTACAAATAACAAATTTGGTAATTTTTTTTTAATTTGTGATTTTTATTGTGCCAATATCTAGCTACCAAAAAGGTATAAGCCAAGTGTCAGGGTTGGAGCCCTGAGATCATCTACTACCTATTAATAAATATTTCTTTTTAAATAGAATATAATATTAAAGTTATATTAAAATAAGAGATAATGGGCTTTTAAATATGTGTGTGTGTGTGTGTGTGTGTGTGTGTGTGTGTGTGCCACTACTCTGTTGACTATTTAAGAGAACAGTATGGTTAAAATAAGTTGATCATGTCAGACACCACATACTGAGTGAAGGATGTGAAATCAATCTTAAGTGATCTAACCAAGGTCTCCAAATTTCTATAAATATATTGTATTTATCTTGTTTTAGTGTCCTAATATTTTCTAATTCCATGCGGGTTTTGACATGGGCTTTCCATGTAGTTAAAATTGAAAGATTATCTGATAGTTTGCAAGTATATATATATAATCTTGTTACGGAATAACTTGTGTTTTTAACAAGTTTATTATGGTAGACATAACATGAAATACACTTTAAAACACAATTTTTTTTTACAATTGAAATAAAATTTCCTTTATGTTGGAACTGTCATCAACAAACAATTTCAGCCAATAAAATGGAAAGAGACATAAGCCATGCCCTTCACATTTAGCTTTGCTATAGTTCCCTAGTTTATTTGAGTATTACATAAAAACAATCATGTGAGTTCACTTTAATTTTATATTGCAATATGATATAATTGAATTAAGAAATTTATTTATAAATAAAATGTAATTCTGAAGTGTATATACTTTTTTAGTATTCATAATACCCAATACTGTGCTTTCTCTATTGATATTTATCATTTTATTAGTTTTCCTATAGATAGATGTATTATTTTCTACTTCTAACCAGAAGTCATTAATTACTCTACAATTCTAAAACAGGTGTTCAATTTTCTCAGCTTCTTCATGATAAAAAGAACATAAATTGTTAGCTTTTGTATTAATCTTGTTCAGGAAGTCATTTGTTGATACAATGGTTAATGCTACATGTATATTGGAGCCATTGTAATTTTGTATTTTTACATGTAAAGAATGGAATTTTATACAATGTATACTCCTCTCCAGTCTAATGTTTTAATGAAATTAGTGTTCCATTTTCTTGGCTTTTGATTTTATCATAATTATGTATGTTAAAAAGGTTATAAAAATCTTTACATCTTTTGTTACTTTAAATACAAATATATTCTACAAGTAAAGGGTATATCTATTTGGTAATGATTAAGTGGTTTTATTTCAATATTTAATGTCCTGATATATGCTTCAATAGATTTTTAAGGCTTAAAAATTTTTAATTCTGCCACATCTTGAGTAAGAGTTATCCTAAACACTGTAAAAATTTATATTTTAAAATGTTTTTTAAAAGAAGTATCTTAAACAATTCTGACATGGCTTATATATATCAACTCATTAACTCAATGAACTTTTATTTAGAATAAAGAGTAAAAACTTTCTTACCTTATATATGATATTTTCACATGTAGCATCTACAATGGAGTTTAATATGGGATACTGTGAGAGTGCTAAAGATACCGCCTGAAAATATAGGCAAAATACAAAAAAAATATATAATTCTTCTTTAATTACATGTCCATTAATACAATTTTCACTTGGAATTTTACATGTGTTTAAGAAAGGAGTGGAGTGTTTTACGCCCCTGTCAAGAATCTTTCACTTATTTCGTGAAGGTCAGTTCTGGGATGGTGGAGGAAACCAGAGTGCCCGGAGAAAACCACCAACCTTTGGTAAGCGAACTGACAAACTTTCTCACACTAGGATCTGTCCTGAGTGGGATTGGAACCCAGGCAGTGAGAGGCACTGTGATCCTTTAGCACGCACTTTAGACCACTCGGCCACCGAGGCCCCCTTGTTTAAAAAAGAGGGAAAGAGTGATATTACTAAAGAAACTGCATGAAATTAAATAAATGTATTTATATACATGTATATATTAAAGATTTCGTGATTCTTGTTAAACTGTATCTTTTATTGACATTACTTTAATGTTTATCTAAAAGAATAAAGAACATCTTCACAGACATTTTCTTCAGGACTTCTTTTTCAGTTCTATCATGTACAGTGGATAAAAATTTAACTCCAAAATCTACATGTATTACAGGTATCCCTTATATAAATGAATATGAGTAAAATATCATGAGATATATGTTCTAAATGGATTAAAATTTTTACCATTGAAACAATAAAACAACTGCACAATTGTCCATTTCAATACAGATATTGTTTATATTTAAAAAGATCGATGGTTTTTTATACATCTTATGTACATGTACATACTGACAAATGAACACCTGAAATCAAACTGGAGATGGTTAGGTGTTTTGTTTTCAATATTAACCACGTTTTTGGTGTATTAAGAATTTTCAGCACCTTTTTTCTTATTTAAAAGGTTGGACTATGAAGATCATTGAACATTTAGTCTTAAAGTTGTCAACAAAAATGAAAAATTCATATCATAATTACTTTTATTATGAGACCAAACATCATATTAATTTTACAAGTTATCATAATTATTACCTTTATTATGACTGGCATATAAGTAAATTTAACACCACTTTCTAATGTAACATCTTTTACATGATTCTTAAAATTGACTAGTTCTGTGACATCATACTCATCATCATATCCAAACACAGGAATGCTATTAGCTTCAGTCATTGTTTTAACCATACTTTTTCTTATACCCTTAATTTTCTCTGTTCTGTCTTCCCCTACAGCGATTTGTGGTTTGATGACTGGTGCCACTTTAGGTGGAGGTGCTGGTGGTGTTTTAATCTCTTGAACAGGCGGCCTTGGTGTAGTTTTTTCTACAATATAGTGAATTATGATATGATGATTTATTTTTTATCAAATATGTACGCAAATAAATAATTCTAAAAAATCAGGTTAAAGAAGAAGTCTATAATAAAACCATGCTTACAAAGAAGACAGAAAAATTTCCTAGAAGAGCATGAAATGCATTTCCCAGTTAAAAGTTCAGTGAAACCAGTTTAAACCTAACACCTTGAAAGACAACATTTTTGATGTCAGGTATTCATAGTACACAGGTTATTTAAACAAACAGCATTTTATGTTTATGGTTTGTCCTAAGGGCTCCTTACAAAGTTCTGTTTAGACAGGTTTTCAGTTCACCCACCATTCAGTTGACAGGTTTAACTACATGTAAATTTAAATACTGAGTGAAAATATGGTTCATTTGTACTCCTATGAAAAAAAAAAAAACAAAAAAAAAAACAAAAAAAAAACAAAAAACAAAACATATTTGACTTTATCATATAATTTAGATGACAAAAAAGTTGCAAAAAAGATTTTAAAAATTGAGAACCGATTCCCATTTTTCCAGTTAACTTTAATAAACTTGTTGAAAAAAAAGAATACAGTACCTGGTCCTTTTGTTTTGGCTTGGACATATCGTAAAACATCTTCTTTAAGAATTCTTCCATCTTTACCTGTGCCTTTTACATCACTTAATTTCACCTAAAATGTGACAAAGAAAACATGACTGGTTTATTTTGAGCCCTGGACCCATATACTGTATAAATATTTATTTTCGCTGTGTTTGAATATTGGAACTTTTGATGTTAAATTAATTTCCACCAATATTACTACACTTCAACTTACTAAGTAGTTTCTGTTCACCTGTTTAAGTGGAAACAATGACAGTGCAAATATTACTATGTCCTTAATGTTTGAGACGCTTGGGACTGCCAAATATAATAAACACTAAAATAAATGCTTATACAGTACATATGTACACATCAGGGCTCCGGAAAACTTTGACTGGGGTGTCTGACATTTTTTCAAATCAACTGTACCACCAATGCTGTGGAAAAAAAAAAAACACCCATGTATTTTAAAAAGATTTTAATTTTTAATATCAAATAGATTTTAAAAAGGGTTTAACTGCTATGTAGAGGTTATTTAGGTACATGTGGTCAAGCTCATGTGTCAACATAGTTTTGATTTTGTACTGTCCGCATTGACGACACAAGGTTTGATGGGCACTTTTGTTGAATGACAATCGTGCATTTTCGCTTTCCCTAAGTTACACTCTTTGATTGTGTTTAGACTTTTTGAAATTATTTATTTATAACTAAACAGTTTGCCAAGACAGTACGATGCACGTTGTAGTCTTATTTAACATTCTGCGTGAAACCTATTTGATATAGTCTGTGACCATGACCTTCAAGGATCAACCCTCATTATCAGGTTATTATGGCTTCCATCTGTCAAGCGATGTAATTACTCAATAAACAACTTAACAACAAAAGTAATGATGATTCTGACGATGAAACAAAAGGATCAGAATGACACCATGCATTCTAACTGATTAATAAACAAAAGCCTAATTACATGTATTAGTATTTATTGAAAACGGTTGACAACTGATAGCAAACAATACTCAAGTAATATAAGTATTACTGTATATACATGTACATGTAAATATTACCAATGGCAACTGTGTTTTGGGACAAATAGCCATTGGATTTTTACACCTATTACCTTGTTTTCTTTGGCTATTTTCCTTACAGCAGGAGTTGTTAAGACTTTTTCTCCTTTAGATCTTTCTGCAAAATGGTCATCATCTGAAGAATCTGAGCTGCTGTATTGTTTATCAACATGGGAATCCTGTTGAGGACCTACAGTAATATAAAAACAATAACACATCAATTATATTCACTAAAAATAAGAATGTTATCTTCATCAAACAAAAAAAAAATTGAAAAATGTTTAGAAAATAGAAGCATTCATCAGTTTTTCTTTGTAAATAAAAATATTATACCAGTAATATAAAAATATGACTCCTAAAATTACATTTTCTTAATGAAAATTATTTCTTAAACAAAAACTGCAGTCAGTACAGATCGTATAAGAGTTATCTCCCTTGAGCTATAGCTCTTTAATTTGTTCTCGTTTGGTGCTATTGTTGTTATATTGCTACTTATTTTGCTGATATTATGTAGTTATTAGATATTTAATGGTGGACATAGTACTAAGGAACATATAGGCATTTATCTTCTTTATTTCCAATAAATTACAAATAGTAAATATGTATGTTTTATGTGATCTGTAACTGACGTAAGTTTCACAAAAATGTTATATATTCCATACATTTAAATACATTTAATACTGTTTGATTGACTATTGGTATTTATGATTTCAAAAATTATTCATTAAAAGTGACCAATTAAAACCTGTAGTGTAGTTTAAAGTGGTAAACATGCTTTTCCATACACAAAGCAAAACACTGATGAAATTTGAGGATTGTTAAATTCTCCACAATCAATTGTGGAAAATATGAGAAGAGATTAAATAAAGAACTCCCCACAACATAAAATGTATTCCTAAATAAAGTATCAAATATGCTGCTTATAAAAATGATTATTTTTTCAAGAGACCATATCAAAGAAACAAACATTCATTCTGTATTAAACCAAAACATCTTAGCTAATTAGTATTAGTAGCCACACACACACACACACACACACACACACACACACACACACACACACACACACACATATATAACATATACTGATACCTGATTCTTCTCCAGTAAGTTCAATATCTACTAAAGGTTCACCAACCAAGGCAATGTCATCTACTTCATAGTAGATCTTAGTAATTATACCATCATAACGACTAGTTATAGTGACTGATGCTTTATCACTCTGGACCTCACATATACTCTGAAACTGGTTAACATGATCACCAACATTTACAAACCTAAAATAAATCATAAAATGTAGATTCATGTTTGTATAACTGTGTCATTATTTGAAGAAATTTCTTGGTATTAACATTAAATGTGTTTATAGTTAATATCTTCAAATTTCAAAAGTGAGAGAAAACCAAGTATTCATAAGTACATGTAAATAGCACTGCAATATTAATATATATTCTGCAAATCACCACATGGGTCCATGGTTGCAGAGTTATCTAATGAGCCAGTTTATGGATCAGTGCTTTCACCAGTTAGGTTTGAATCACACACTGGAGGATCTTAGTGTAGAAAAGTTTACTAAATTGTTTGCTGAACATTGCTGATTTTCACTGAACACTCTGGATTCGTTTGCCATCCAAGAACCGACTTCGTGAATAAATTGATCTTGACTTAGGTAAAACACCATCACTTCATTTGATTCATTATAGTGTCAGAATGTTGTAACTTACGTATGAAATTTAATATGATTTATATTGTTTTTAATATTTGATAAATAAAATTTTCATTTACATAACCATATTTTTACATAATTGTACCAGTTTTCAGTCGTACAACAAAAACTATGTAACTTATAAAATAAAAATTAAAATTTTTCTACCTGGGCAAACACTATATGTATATATTGTATCTCAAATTAATCCTAATTAGACCATTTCACACCTGAGTATTTGTTAACATTAATAACAACTATACTAACCAATCTTTAACATTAACTTCTCGTATTCCTTCACCAATATCAGATAATTTAAATGATACTATTTCACCTTGAAAAACTAAAACAAAAAATAATAACAACAGCAATAAATAAAAATAATAATAGATAAATTATTTAAAAAAAAAAATATTGCCAATTTCCTTTTTCAGAACAAAATTTGACAGCAAATGGCTGCAGAAAATCAGGTTTTTATTGTATATTACATTTATGTTTCAGTAAACAACATTATTCATTCATGAATAGTAGGAGACATACACGTATATCAGTAGTGGGGTTGTCATCTGTGATGTTTCCATTTACAATAGTACAAACCAACTTTTCTAAAACCACATTTTATTGGAGAGCAGATTTATTATTGAACATACTACAGAGTTTAGAAGATGAATGACCTAGACCTTTTGGATAATTTGACAAATTTGAATCTTACAGACAGTGATTTTCAGACAAGAACTGTGATTCACAAAACTTTTGTTTGTGTAACTTACCAGATGTGGAATGAAAAAATCTTTTTGCATGAATGTTTCTCAAATGTGTTCTGCAAGGGACTACAGCTGCTTTTGTGTGAATGTGACTTTTGGGTTCTAATTTTCTTAGGGAGGAAATCTAAAAAATAAGAAAACATGAAAGTGAATTATTAGTCAAAACCATGCTTCTTATAAATGCATTCATAATTACTGATGCACATCACATGCAATACATATTGCCAGTTTTGAATTTGTATCCTTATTCGATCAGTGTGTAGTCAATATATTCAAGGCTACCCAGTAGAGGCCAAAAATATGATACACACATCTATGTGGCAAGAAATAAGTGCTGCTATTTTATTAGGCAAATACAAGTAGCTACAGATTACAGGCAATCCCGACTGGCACCATAACTGGAGAAGATTGGTTATGTAGTCAGACTGAGCTAGCCATGGTGTTTGTGTTGTATATAGTAAGGTATAATAGAGTGATTTACTGTCAGACTATCTGGCCTTGTGGTAGAGTCCTCGCTAATCACCCAGAAGGGCCAGGTTCAATCCTCAGTCGGGGCACTCAGTGAGGATGTGTTTTTTTTTCAGGTGTTTCCTCCCTCCTGTTATAGTTAAATAGACCCCAACAAACTAAAGGCTGTATTGGCTACAATCAATTTTAACTAGTTAGAGTAGGAAATACAAAAAATAATGCTGTATATATTTGCTGTCTTACCTATCCTCATTCTGTTTCTTACTTACTCTTTTCATTATTTCTAGAGGTAACCCATTTATAATGACTGCATACCTATAATGCAGTTGTAAGGAAAATATACATTTCTGATCAGGCATTTTTTCTCAAGCTGTTGGATTTTACCAATAAATAGCTACCTTACTAAGGGGAGGGGGGAAATTTAACAATGTGGGTAGCGCAGTCAAAAAAGCTCCCTGGTTTTCAGCCCCAAAATAAATGTAATTTTTTCTATTTTATTTATTATTTCTTAGATTAAACAGTATTTATTTCATTAAGCAATTATACAAAACAAATTTACATTACACAAGTAAGGGATTCCAGAACAAGAGTAAGACTCTTATATAAACTTGTCCCCATGAAAACAACATATGATAAATAAATAAATAAACATAAAGTTACAACAGTTAAAGATATATAAAATTCTTAATTAATAAATGGATAATCTAAAAGGATAACTAAATAAATAAATTAATTAATGAGTAAATAAATAAATAAATAAATAAATAAATAAATAAATAAATAAATAAATGTATCTTGCAAATGATTTAATAAATAAATAAATGAGTAAATAAATAAATGTAAGTTGCAAATGATTTAATATAATGGAAAAAAAAACAGAAAAGGGGGGAGGGGAAAAGTAAAAGTGGGTGTTTGTCAGGGAATATTAATATGATTTTATAATTATTTCTTAAAACGTTTAGATTGTATAATAAATTCTTGTTATGACAAAAAAAATTTCTTTATTTTGTTGTGGTGATAATATAGGGGTTCCATACAATAATTTGTTGATACTTAAGATGTATGGAAGTGAATAAATGGTTCTTAAACACATATGACTGTAGATCTTGCAAAATAAAAGAAAGTGTTTTGCATTTTCAACAAGTCCACATTGACAATATGGATTGTTAACTACATTTTTATTAAATAAATGACATTATAAAGAGCTACATTCTAATCTTGATCTTGCATGGAGTATTTGCCCAAGTCGAGATCCAAAATTATAATAAAAAGGTACTTTGCAACTTGTAGATACATGTATTAAATTTTTAAAAGCAGATAAAGAATTATTTTTAACATCGTTTGTAACATCATTCCAATTTCTTGTGACAGAAGGTAAAAATGAATTGAAATAAAAAGACGTTCTGTACCAGATGTTTTGGAAATTTTGGGAACCTTGTGTATTGTGAGAATGAATTCCATGGTAAGATAGGGGAACGAGGTTGCATAAGTAAGGAGGAGATAAATCGTTTTTCATTTTTGAAAAATTGAACAAATTTATGATTCTTTCTCCATGTAGCTAGGGTTTCCTATCCTGTTTCAAGATAAAAGAGATGAAAACTTGTAAGTTTTGTAGCTCCACAAACAATGCGGACAGCTTCATTATTAATATTTTCTACTCTTTGTTAAGAGTTTCTGATATATTGTCCCATACATTACCATATTCAATCAAAAGGTCTGATAAAACTAAAATATATTTTTTTCTAAGATATCACGTGTTAATATGAATTTATATTTTCGTAGTATGAATATTCTAAAATTGGCTTTGGATAAAATAGTTTTCTATATGTCTATCCCAAGAGAATATTTGTTCATCTTTTTCAGAGTACTGCTATCCCTTTCTATTCCATTGAATTGAGTGCCTTCTACTGATTAAGTTTTTGAGGTGGGATGATAGTTTTAGATGTAAATGGTTTATGTGGGAGGGTTATTTACAGCGGTATATAGCGCCGACCGAGTTTCAAGACAACTTCCCATGCGACCTTCATTTTACCCTGTCTACTTACTAAGCTTTTAATTTTGTCTTGCATAAATCAAACCAAGTTATAGGGAAGTAATATGAGAATGATAACAGTTGATGTTAAAAAATTGAAGTGAATGAATGCATACTGAAAAACGAAGCTTTTTAAAACTCTCATTCGCCAATCGTCTTGTTATTATAGCTGCCATCCTCACTTACTAGTGACGAGTATTGAACTCTGTATCGCTCATGTGTCTATTTAACTCATAGTCTCCACCTATCGTCAAAAGTATCAACTAGGCGTAAAATTTTAATCGCAGAAATGTTTTGAACCCATATGTAAATTGGGTTACATAAAAAAACGTGTGCGTTGTATGACAACATATAAACAAATGGATCAGCGCACCTGCTTGTCAGACTGATTTTCCAATAGTAACTTTTTGACAACCATGGTTTGAGCACACACACAATGACCTTCATTTCTTAGTTAATATGGAAAAATACGAGAAAATCAGAGTAGTCGGAAGGGGAGCTTATGGGTAACTGTTTAGTGATATCTTTATTAAATGTTCAGTTCAAGATTGTTTGTTTGTTTGCATCTCACCTAGTCCTGAAAATCATCGGCTTTGCTATATGGATATGCGGTACCTCGATTATAAGCCCAGGGAGTAAGTTAAGCCCAGGCTAAATCCCAGGGAAGTTTCTCGCGACCAGGAAGTTTTGGGACACTGTAGAGATGTAAAATTCACATATTTATCAGAGATTATTACTCTAGTTTATCATGTAAAAATTTTATATTGATCTATGCAAAAATAACAAAGAAATTGATAATTGATTTTTATACTGATTGACAGGCTTATAATTGAGGTACCCATGGATATGTGCCATTACAGACTTAACCTGTATCATAGTGTAGCCCTTGAAAGGTGGTCAGGTAGCTCAGTCGGTAGAATGTTCCGGGTTCGAATTCCGATTTGGCCGTTGCATTTTTCTTTTTCTGGTTACAATAGTGTATGATCTCAATCGCCTAAACGTGCATTTGATTACAATCACAACCTTCATTTATGGACACAGTCTTCTTCATTGTTACTTAAAATAATCTTCATTTATGATTTCAGTTACCTTAACCTTAATAGCACATGCAGTCACCTCCATTTATTATTTGTTATCTTAACCTCCATATATGATCACAATCACCTTATTTCCAATTTATCATTGCAAATACTTCCACATTCATCTATGACCATAATGTATTAAGATAGAAATGGTCACATACATTCACCTTCACTTTCATTTATGATAACAAGCCTATTAACATAAATTTATATTAGCAATTATCTCAACCTTCATGTATGAATATTATTAAAATAATTACTTTAATCACTGCAATAAAATAATAGTATTTTTCTAACAAAGAAATGGAATTACATTATATCACAATTTTCATTGTGTATTTGTGTACTTATACAGGACTGTACATCTGTGTCTTAGGATAGCAGATAAGAAGCAAGTTATTATAAAACAGATCCCCGTTGAACAGATGACAAAGGAAGAAAGACAAGCAGCATTAAATGAAGTCAAGGTTTTATCAATGCTTAGTCATCCAAATATTATACAGTATTATGAAAACTTTCTTGAAGACAAGGCTTTGATGATTGTTATGGAATATGCCCAAGGTATGATGAAAGAAAAGTATGAAGAGTTTTATTTTGTTTGTATTTTGTTTTACAAGAGACTGAACCATATTATTATTATTTTTTCTGCTGAAATTACATTCACTAGAATATACTTTTCACAATCTTATGCAGACACAAAAGTTCACCTGCAAATTAAACATATTTAATTTTTTTAATGAATGCCATTTAATTGATACATGTATTGTCACATTATTATTTTACTTGTAGGAGGAACTCTTTTAGATTTTCTGCAACAGAGAAATGGAAATCTTTTGGAAGAGGAGGTAAGTAAATTAGTCATTTTAAATGAAAAAAATCCTTATAACAAATATTAAAGAGTACTCAACACCAACATCTTAGAATATTCTGCTTTTATTGTTGATATATTTAGGTCCTGGTCAAGCTTTCAGCCAGTGGTGGCCTTCATCAGGATCTGTTAGGAATCGAACATGTTGGAACTTTCTACTCTACACACTTATAACAAATGTTATTTGTGGTTAATTATGTGATACACTGGCAAACTCTATTGATTTGCATATAAATATACAATTAAGTTTAATAAAAAGCACTTGAATAGCTAGTTTACTAAATATAGAAAAAAAAACTAATGTTTCATGTTCCACTATACACTAAAGAGTGAAATTGAGAAATGGTGATTTATGACACACTCAAGATTCCTACACTTATAGCCAGTCAGTCTGCTCACTACAACATTTGTAGAATTTAAAAAAAAATCTTCTGTGGCTCTTACAGAGGACACTTGTTTAAAACAACAAAACATACAGAGCTGAATAAGTCAGTTATCTATGACAACTATTGTCATTTTTATAGTCTTTGTAGTTACTGCTAAATTGATTGTCAGTACCATCTTACCCAGTAGTGGAAGTTTTGCTGATTTTTTTTCTAAGCATAAGGAGTCAAACAATACATAGATTATTATAATTTTTTTTTATTTTTATTTTTTTGGCTATTGTTGTTATGATGGACATCTGTGACCTAAATTGTTTGTTAAATTTCCCTTTATACCCAGTCACCAGGGATTACTGGGCATCATTGTCCAAGTAAAAAGGTACACTACATCAGGGTGTTATGTTAGGGTTGCAAAGTGTAAGGCCTCACAGTAACACTTGTCTTTTTGTTAAGAGTACATGTAGTTTGTCCTATAAGAATGCTATGTTTATGTCCTATAAGAATGCTATGTTTATCACATGTTTTTTATTTAATGCATATTTTGGATGTCATTATGATGATAATCAGAAATTGATTAGATGTACTAATGAATTGTTAAAAGTTGTCTCCCTTTGAAATTATAGAGAAGGGGAACCATTTGAAGTCTTGGAGTTATCCTGGATTTGTTCAAAAGTATGAAAATTTTCTTTAAAATATAGAACTTAATAAAATATGTTCACTTACACAAAATAAACTGTTAGGAGTGAACTTCTGTAATTCAATTTATTTACAAGCTCTTCATTTTTTTCATCTGATATTTCATATTTATAAAACCAAAGCACTCTTCATATTTGCTTTCCATTGAAGGAATATACAGTACTGACTTTTGGAAAAAGTTTAACTTGTACATTATTAATTTTAGGAAATATTGAAGTTTTTAGCTCAAATGTTACTTTCCATACAACATGTACACTCAAAACAGATACTTCACAGAGATTTAAAGACACAGAATATTTTACTGGACAGGAAGAGGGAAGTAGTCAAGATAGGAGATTTTGGTATCTCTAAAGTACTCAGCAGCAAAAGTAAAGCATATACTGTAAGTACTGAGTACTAATTGTCTGATATACATTAATGAGAAAGAGGCCACTGCAGTAGCTCAGTTGGTAGAGTACTCGCTCCGTAAGTGGAAGGTCATGGGTTCGAAGCCCGGACAGGTCTGACCCAAGACTTAAAAGAGGGTAGGTACTGTTCTTTCGCCAAGCACTTGACATTACAAAATGAAAGTCATGGTTCTTTCGAATGGGAACTTAAAATAAATGAGGTCCCATGTCACGGCATGGCACGATAAAGAACCCTGCTTTATAATGCCATCAGTGCAATGCACAGGCAAAATTTCTGCACTTTCGCCTATAGCTGGCAACGTCTCAATTTAAGTGAAATATTCTTGACTGGGACGTTAAACACCTTTACTCAACTCATTAATGAGAAAGAAACAAATAAATTGATTGTTCATGGAAAGGATGGGATAATATTCATGAAATAATTTAAAATAATTTCTATAAAATCATTATATAATGCTCTTCTGAAGAGAGAGCAATTCTTTACAAGAGGAACACTCCAAACAGATGAGCAAATACAAGAAAGGGAAAACTTGATATCCTGCATAAATGGATAACATTCCTGAAAAATGGTGACAAAAAAAGCAGGATATTGCATATATGAAATTGACAGTTTTATTTAAGTCACCAGTAATAAGAATAATTTTTTATCATGTAATTTCCTTTAGTTTTAAAAACATAAGCATTTTTTTTCTATAGGGAAAGCCTTATTTTCACATTCCGAAGCTGTGAAGAAGCTGCACTTTTAATATCTTGAATAATTAGCGGAATGTATTCCATATTACTTAATGTATTTAATATTAAACATAATTTTGACTTGACTTTGATGCTTAATTAAGGAAATCAGATTTGGTATGGACAAAAATTATGTTAGTTATTTAAAATCCTTAGTAATAAACCCTTCCACCTGTTTAACTACCCTCAATAGTCAAAATGGTAATTTTTATATACCATTATCTACAATCTATCTATCTATATAGTGATTCATTTATTTATACAATCAATGTATTTTAGGTGGTTGGAACACCATGTTATATATCACCAGAATTATGTGAAGGTAAACCGTATCCTTTAATGATAGGACAGCCTGTCTAAATCAAATACAAATTTTATGGATGAATTATTATTATTATTTTTTTTTTTTGGCTTTATGACAGGTATTTGGTCTAAAAAATGTTAAAGGAATGCCTAATTAAGTTGTTTTCAGTTAAAAATTCTGTTTTCACTGATTCCACTGTAGTTCAATGTAGACAAATTTTTCAGTTTACTTAAGGTTCCGTTTTCAAAGGTTCCACTGTAGTTCACTGTAGTCAGGTTTTTCAGTTAACTTAAGTCCCTGTTTTCACAAGTTCCACTATAGTTCACTGTAGTCAGGTTTTTCAGTTTACTTAAGTCCCTGTTTTCACAAGTTCCACCGTAGTTCACTGTAGTCAGGTTTTTCAGTTTACTTAAGTCCCTGTTTTCACAAGTTCCACTGTAGTTCAGTGTAAACAGGTGTTACATGCGGCCAAGGTTTCACAGGTTACATAAGTTAAGAAGAGACAGGCTAAATTTATACAGAACTGTTGTTTTGTTTTCTCAAGGTTATTTTTCACAGATTACTGTATTGTTAAGTTTTGACAGGTTTTCATTTTAATCAGAAATTCTGTTCAACTGTACTATTATTGTAAGCTTTTTACCTTCTTGCAAGACAACATGGAAAATATACGGTACTAAAGATTTAAGAATATTGTTTTGGAATTTAGATCCATTCATTTATTGAGTGAGTCTGTGTTCAGGTGGATAGGTTGTTGAGAAAGAGAGAAAGAGAGAGATTGAGCACCACTTTATAGAGCTGATATGCAGACATATACTTGCACGCAAGTATACATTCTAGTTTTTATCATAATGTTAATTTTTATCACTTGCGAAGTTGCAGCTAGATTTTGATACTTTTTTATTGTATGGCAATGAACAGGGAGGGTCACACCTACCTATACATACCAGGAATCTATTAAGCTCTCATCTAGAAAACCCAAAAGAAAGAGAAAGTTTAAACAAAAAGCTGGTACATTTTGAATTTTTGTTGTTTTTTCCTTGATGCATCACTAGATATAACCAGAAGAGTGATATATGGGCTTTAGGATGTGTACTGTATGAACTTGCCAGTTTAAAAAGAGCCTTTGAAGCTGCTGTAAGTTTTAATTATTTTAAAGAATAATTAAGTGATCACATGAACAAATGTGTTATAATGGATATATAACCATTATAACATTACTTAAAATATATATACATGTGTATATGTATCTGATTATGTTACACTCACACTTATGATGTTGCTAGTGTTTTATCACATGTGGCAATGTATTGAGAAAAACTAGCTTGTACAGAAATAATTTAGAAACATGGAGTTGGATAGTCTCGAAGATGTGTATGTGAATGAGTAAGGAAAGTCAATAAAGAACATTTACACTGCATATATAAAAATGAGACTTGTTATAAATGCAGTACTGACTTGAAGAATCAGTAGTAAGATTTAAATAAATCAGTAATTACTGGTAGTTAAATTTTAATTTGGATAAAAAATGTACATGTGTATTGAAATTAATGAAAGAAAGAAAAATTGATAGTCATTTTATTAACCATTTATCTACAGAATCTTCCAGCTTTGATATTGAAGATTATGAGAGGGACATTTGCACCTATATCTGAGATTTATATATATATATACAAATATATATATATATATATATATATATATATATATATATATATATATATATATATATCTATCTATCCATTATAACATTACTTAAAATATATATACATGTGTATATGTATCTGATTATGTTACACTCACACTTATGATGTTGCTAGTGTTTTATCACATGTGGCAATGTATTGAGAAAAACTAGCTTGTACAGAAATAATTTAGAAAAATTGATAGTCATTTTATTAACCATTTATCTACAGAATCTTCCAGCTTTGATATTGAAGATTATGAGAGGGACATTTGCACCTATATCTGAGATTTATAGTGAAGATCTACGCACACTTATTTTATCTATGCTTCACCTTGATCCAAACAGACGCCCACATATTAATCAAATCATGGCTCAACCAATTGTCATTAACGCTTTAATGAACTTACACACAGACATGGGAAAACTTCCATGTACAAGGTAATTTGTATATATCGCATAATTTTATTCAAATTTCATGACCATTGTTTTACTGTCTTGGTCACTGTTTGACAGTGAATTTTGCAAAATTAAAAAAACCCACTAAAATACATGGTATTATTCACTCGGGCAGCCATATTGAAAAATTACTTTACCCATTTGCAAAAACTACAGTTTACAGTAATTGGAATTTTAACAAAAAAGACGAACCAGGAACTTTATTTAAGTTCCTTAAAGATGTATTTAACAATTAATCTTTGTTCATTTAAAATGCTCTTGACTTCAGGTTTTATTAAGATTGTTAACACATTTGAAGTATTGGATTTGAAAGGATGAAATAATCAAATAATAACTTTGGGCATTGTAACGAAGTTAGACTGTTTATGAAATTCTGTGAAATAACCCCTTCCCCTCTTTTGAGGTCTCCCCTTTGAAGTAAAAATGTCTTCTTGTGATGAAGGTTAATTATAAAATACAGTGAAAACTGTGAATTCCGAATGTCATCCGGACCGGGATAAAAATCCGGTTTTGACAGGTTTCGGTTAATCCAGGTTTTATATGTAGAGCAACAGAACATGTACATACGAGTTTTCAATATATACACATACAATGTTCATTTTATGTGGCCTTTTTTGAGAGGAAGCTTATAAGGGGATATCTGTATAAACTTTAAAACATTATTTGGTACATGTACTTGTACTTAATATTTTTGTTTTATGTTTAGAATACATCGTCCTGTACCCACAACTGCTAGAAGTAGAGTATCTATCAGAGGAAGCAACACAGCAAGAGGTTAGCTGAGTATTTATGTATTATATTACATTACTTACGAATAGATCATTTGCCAGCTAAATGGTGGGTTGTGTTACCTAATTTGTATTTTACAATTATAATAAAAAAGAAGTTATACTGCTCCTTGACAACTTGATTGGTCCTTCATCTATGACATCACATGTGACATCACAACTTATCTTATCCCAACATAATTATGACATCACAACTACCTTTTACAGAGGTAGTTTTTATCCATTTGATAACTGGCACATTATCAGCTAATTTCAATGAAGATACATTTGAAGCCTCTGACAAACTTTTGTGTTTAATGTCTTACACTTTAAGTATTTCTGAACTACTTTTGTGCTGATACACACTAGTGATACCTTTCCTCATATAGACATCTACAAGAATTAATGAGAATTATTTCCTGTTTAAATCTGGAGTTTTAATATGGATGACTATTCCTGTATTAATTTTAATACAATGTGCATGTATACATGTACATACTACATATGGGTATTTAAAACATGGCTCTTTCAAACAATATGAGCCCTGAGAGTTATTATGAAACAAAGGTAAACTGATGTCATCAAAAGGAAAATATATGAGTCCCATGACAGTTTAACTGCCCTCATAAATCCTGTTAAATATATGTCATAAATAATGAATTGTAGTTAATAAAAATGTTATACTTCCAGACCCATTATCATCAAAACCACCAGCTTTAAGTTCTGTGTTCAGTTGGGGGAGTGGTTCTGCTTCTCCAATAAAGTTACAGCTTCCCACTTCTGATACTCAAGTTACGCAAGTGTCAACAGGGCGGACACAGAAAGCAGCTGTAACCAAAAATGGTCGACTTTTTGTTTGGGAGGTAAAAATTTATTTTAATGTTATTTTTCATAAATTAAAAATGCAAAGTCAATGTTTCATATTGCTAGAAATGTAGATCTTTTTCATTAAAGCATTTTATTTCAACCCTTTATTTAAACCAATTCAAAATTATGGTAGAACATTTCCCATATTGTAGAAAAAAATTTCTGAGCACTTTTGTTTGTGTCCGTCATGATATACATTTGAATCTAGAAAAATGAATTGAGGATAATTGGTTTTATCAGAGTACAACATGATACCATGAAAAAATTTTGAGCACTTTTGTTTGTTTCCGTCATGATATACATTTGAATCCAGAAAAATGAACTGAGGATAATTAGTTTTATCAGAGTACAACAAGATACCATGAAATGTTTTTGTAAAACAATTATTGATTTAATTATAGAATCACATAAATTGACATCTTCCCTTAAACCAATCTTATTTTATTTTATTGTACAGGACATATGTTTACACAAAATGTATATTACAGAAAGATTATTATGTAATAAGATATTTTGTTTATTGTTTAGACATCTGCAATGGGCACAGATACACTTATTCCTGGTGCTACAGATGGCCACACCCATTCACTCGTCCCCAGGTATTTGGAGGGTCAGTCAGCAGTCAACATTCAACATGTAGCCTGTGGAGATCTTTTTACAGCTTGTCTTACAGGTACATGTTTACTACTAGTTATCAGTCATCAGGACAGACTCACTTAACCCTGTTGCTACAGAAAGCCACACCCACCTATTTATTTTTTGTGCTAAGTAAGGTCCCACCCAGTTTTTTGGGGGGTCGGTCATCAGTAAACATGCAACAAGCTGCCAATGTTTATATACAGCCTATGTTTGATTTCTTAATTAGACAGAATTTAAAATGTTGTTAGTTGAGCCTTTTTTGACTTCTTTTTGTATGTTTTTTTCCACATTTTCTTAATTTATCACTTCTGTAAAGTACCCATCTTGTTTTTGCCACTTCACCTATAGCTGGTCACTTCTTAATATTAGTTTAATATTCTTGACTTGGACATAATACCCCATTTAATTAACCAGCCCTGTTGTTCTGCAAATTTAAGATTTTGAGGGAAATATATTTTTATTTAGAAGATACTACTTATAAAGTGGGTACAAAGTTTGTATCATACAACATTATTTGCACAAACATTTTATTGGACTGGTTAAATTAGCAAACATTTATGTAAGATCCCTTGTATTAGCATATATAAATACATGTTCATGTAGTTCTACTGAGTTAGTTTCTTCTTGAAACAAGTGCAAACTCATACTAGTTGTATATTTTACTTAAGCATATTAAAATGCGTGATAAATACCTGTCAGAATGATCTTGTAGAACAAGATTTAACTGTTTAAGGTCAAATAATTGAATAATATTTTAATATAATTGTAATTTAATGAATGTTAATTTTACAGACAGGGGTATACTGATGACATTTGGTAGTGGTGCTAATGCATGTTATATTTACAGACTGGGGTATACTGATGACATTTGGTAGTGATGCTAATGTACATGTATATATTATATTTACAGACGGGTAAACTGATAACATTTGGTAGTGGTGCTTATGTATATTTACAGACGGGGGTATACTAATGACATTTGGTAGTGGTGCAAATGAATGTTATATTTACAGACAGGGGTATACTGATGACATTTGTTAGTGGTGCAAATGAATGTTATATTTACAGACAGGGGTATACTGATGACATTTGTTAGTGGTGCAAATGAATGTTATATTTACAGACAGGGGTATACTGATGACATTTGGTAGTGATGTTAATGTATGTTATATTTACAGACAGGGGTATACTGATAACATTTGGTAGTGGTGCTAATGCATGTTATATTTACAGACAGGGGTATACTGATGACATTTGGTAGTGATGTTAATGTATGTTATATTTACAGACAGGGGTATACTGATGACATTTGGTAGTGGCGCTAATGGTTGTTTAGGACATGGTAATTTTAATGATGTAACACAGGTAAGTGACAATGGCAAAGATTTTTAGCTGAAAACCTAGATGAGTTATTGCTATCTATCTTTGTCTGTCGTATGTTGTCCCTCGTGCGTAAACTTTTAACATTTTAATCTTCTCCTCCAAAACCACTGAGCTAAATTCAATGAAAATTGGGCACCATCATGCCGGGTGAAGGCCTTTCAGATTTGCACAAATGGAGGGGTTATGTCCCCTTGGGGCCTCATAAGGGGGAAATAGTAAAAATCTTCTCCTCTGAATGTACAAGAGGTATACCTTAGTTATTCGCTCACCTGACCAAAAGGTCATGTGAGCTTATGGCATGGTGCAGCGTGTGTACGTGCGTGTGTGTGTCGATAACACCTAATTTTGACTTCTCCTCTGAAACTACTGGACAGATTTCAATGATACTTAGTCAGAAGCATGTATGGGCTGGTGCAATTCAGATTTGTTTATGGTGTTGCAATGGCTACCAAACTAGGTCATGGTGACCTAGGGGTGCAAAAATCTTTAAAAAAATCTTCTTCTTTGAAACCGATGATGGGAGAAAAAAATCTGATGTGATATTTGGCTTCTCTAGAGTCTTAAGCCTATAGTTTGTTCATTTTGTGAAATTATGTCGAAAATTGGGTTACACATTTTTTCATTTAATTTTAAAAATTTTGTAAAATGGCTTCAAATTGTTATAACTTGACTATTTGAACAGATAATGACATGGGGTTTTCACTTTTGACTTTTTCTTGAAATGACCTTAAAAATGGGGTCAAGGTCACAAATCAAGGTCATGACCTTATTTTTTTTATGCAGTTTTAGGCAATTTTTTTTGCAAACATTAAGATATATATGAAATCAAAACATTGTTAAAATGTTCAGCATGACAAAATTTAATAAGTTAACACTTTTTGTAACTATATGATAATCAATGTAGGAGTTGTTGCCCCTGAAATGTTATTTTTTTGCTTATAAATACTAAAATTGTGCATTAGCTTGAAAACTATATAATCTTTTTATATAGGCATGTATATGAGAATATTGTAGGTATTGATATGACAATCATTATGATACATGTATATGGTTCAAGGTCATAGTTGCAAAGGTCAATGTCACAGCTGCCAAAAAAAAAGACTGAAAAACAGCATAAGAAGAATGAAATATATAATTATCTTGAAAACTATTAACTTTTTGTATAAACATGTATATTAGAAAATTGTAGGTATTGATAAGATGATCAATTTGATATATGATTCAAGGTCATAAATGCAAAAGTCCAGGTCATATCTGCATTTGAGGACTGAAATTGTTAATTATCTTGAAAACTTTTAACATTTTGTTTTGGCATGTATATTAGAATACTGTTAGTATTGATATGAAAATCATTTTGATATATGATTCATAGTAATAAGTTCAAAGGTCAAGGTCATAACTGATTAAGAAGACTGAAATCTTTATATTTCTTGAAAACTATTAACTTTTTGTAAAGGCATGTTTATTAAAATATTCTAGGTATTGATATGACAATCATTTGATATAATATTCAAGGTGATAAGTTCAAACATCAAGGTCATAGCTGCATAAGGAGACAGTAGTTAATGATCATATTGTCTCTTTAATGGGATGAAAAGCACCATTGCTTCATTCTACTCCTCTGTCAATTGTTTTATTTTAATTTTAGAATCCAGTTTTGATACAAAATTATTCTAATGATAGTGGTCATATTCTAACTTGTATAGACTTGCACTGAGCATATTTATAGTCTTTTTCAGATCCTTAGGTTTTATAGACATACTGTGTACGGTAAATGTTATATTCTGATTAGACAAGTGTTTGGTTTACATAGGATAATTTGTCAATAATAAGTAATGGTTTGTTCTCACAAAACAGTTCAACTAAATCTATATATTTTTGGGGTAATTGGTGGTTTTATTTAACAGATATACTGTATCTTCAAATTTTACCTATACAAAAACTATTATTATGCTTATTTTTTCCTGTTTTATTTATTTATTTTTCCATGAAAGGCAAAAATAGTAGAAGCATTACTTGGTTATGGAGTTATACAAGTATCATGTGGTGCATCACATGTTTTAGCAGTGACCAATGAGCATGAAGTATTTGCCTGGGGAAGGGGAGATAATGGTAAGTTTATACAGCTTTGTACTGGTTGTGGATTTATAAAATTTTTACTGGTCAATACATATACAGTTAAAATGTTACAGTATATGACAAATAATCTGTTTTTAGAGCTGTACTGAACAAAATTTATGGATGACTTATTTAGAAAATCTGGAAAAAACTTTATATTTTAGCTAAATACAAAAAGATTTTCACTGGTAGATTAACAATAGTTTTAATCTTTCTCTAAAGTCCATACTTCTTGTGATTGAGGGGGTCTTATATACAAGTTCATCTGTATAATCATGAATGTTGTGTTTCAGGTCGCCTTGGTTTGGGTAGTCAGGAATCTTACTCTTCACCACAACTTGTGCCGATACCAGAATCTCTCCGTCCATCATCAGTACACTGTGGTGTAGATTGTTCAGCAGTTTTAACACTAGATAACAAACTTCTTTGTTGTGGAAGTAACAGGTAATATATATATGTATATATATAGTAGTATATCAAATTTCAAAAGATCCATTAACTTCACAATCTAATCGTGATTGTAAATTTAAAGAACACGTTTTGAACACTTTTGCAGTTGGTATTAATTCTTAAATACATCATTTATTTATTTTTGTTTGTTTCGAAAGTATCTATTAGTATTGGTTTTAATTTCTATTGGATAACAATTGAGTACCGGAAACTGTTTACAACATCAAAAAGACTTCTGTAGTGGAAAGCATATATTAAGTAGATGTCACCCTTCAACTTCCATAACTTGAACCCCCCGATAACTCGAAGCCACCACCCAAGTCCCGTGCACTTCGAGTTATCGAAGTTCTACTGTATTAAAAATGTCTTCTTGGCTGGTATAAATACTTCTAATTTAGTATTATTCATATTGATTGTAGGTTCAACAAATTAGGATTAGACATGTTTAATCCAGATGGAACTTGCAGCAAATCAATAGAGGAGGTCCATTGTTTTTGTCAATCATTATGTCATCCAGTAGAAAATCTGCTTATAAAAGCTGTTGCTATGGGAACATCCCACACTGTAGCTGTCACAGGTATTAACTTTTGTTGACATATAATGCATGTATTTGTCATAAGATCTTGTTTGAACTGTTGCCATATTTAATTATAAAACTCTTATCATAAATTCACCAAGTTGTTTTGAAAGATTGATTACTTGGTCTTAGAAACAAACATTTATTTGAACAGCTAAAACATGAAGTATACTTGTTCTACTTAAAAAATATTTCTGGAAAACACGAAATTCATTGTTTTAGTGGAACATTTTCATTTTTTCTGAAAAAATGATGCTTTTGTTACATATGCTTTAAAAACAAACCACTTTCCCTCTTGCACATTTTAACATGTTGACATTTTCTGGTAATAGCAGTGTTATTTAGCACAAATGTTAAGGGTTAATAAGCATGTGGTACAATAACAAACCCAATTGTTCTAAGTATTAATAACGAAGTATAACAAATAACATTTACAGTTGAAGGTCATTGTTATGCTTTTGGATCAAACCAGTTTGGTCAGCTTGGTAACCAGTCAATCAATACCAGACAGCCTCAACAAGTCAAATCATTAGACGCAAATAAAATCACCATGGTAGCATGTGGAGATACTTTTACTGTAGCTGTAACAGAATGTAAGTCAAAATCTACTATTTTGTACTTGTATACATAAAACTCAGAAACTAACAAAATTTTTTAAGATTTTGTAAAAAGTAGGCATTTGGTTCATAGATATCCTTAAATTTAAATGTTTTGTAGATGGTGATGTTTACTCCTGGGGTAACAGCTCTCATGAAGTTATTTTGTTTTACAGATGGTGATGTTTACTTCAGGGGTAACAGCTCTCATGAAATTATTTTACAGATGATGATGTCTACTCCTGGGGTAACATTTCTCATAAAATTATTATGTTTTTTAGATGGTGATGTTTACTCCTGGGGTAACAGTTCTCGATGAAGTTTTTATGTTTTTTAGATGGTGATGTTTACTCCTGGGGTAACAGTTCTCGATGAAGTTATTATGTTTTTTAGATGGTGATGTTTACTCCTGGGGTAACAGTTCTCGATGAAGTTATTATGTTTTTTAGATGGTGATGTTTACTCCTGGGGTAACAGCTCTCATGAAGTTATTATGTTTTTTAGATGATGATGTTTATTCCTGGGGTAACAGTTCTCATGAAGTTATTATGTTTTTTAGATGGGGATGTCTACTCCTGGGGTAACAGTTCTCATGAAGTTATTATGTTTTTTAGATGGTGATGTTTACTCTTGGGGTAACAGTTCTCGAGGAAGATTAGGTAGATCTGATGAAGAAACTTGTATCCCACAGAAAGTCACTTTTACTGGAGAAGAACAGTTTTCTGTTGTCTCTATATCATGTAGTCATGGCAACACTCTACTAGCAACAAGACGTAAGGACTTTAAAATTATTTACAATGTAGATTATAAGTAACAGCTTATCAATATAGTTTTTTGTATAAAAATTTTAAATCAAACACACTTTAAATCTATTTAATCCAATTTTCCTTTGGTTAAGAAATGCATTTGAAGATAAAGTCATGTCAATGTAAAATACGTGAATGTTTAGTTACTTGTCACTCCTGTAGGCACTTACATGTATGTAAATTATTTTCCATGATTTCATATTTCATTGTACAGTACACACAATGAATATCCTGTAATAAGGTATAAATAAATAAAACCTGTATATAAAGACTACCAAGGACTTAAGAAATGTGGATTTTATAGACAGGGGTTCTTTATGAATATGTTCTTCTTAGTTAAAATCTGAAGTAATGGGTCCTGAAAACAACAATCTGAACGGACAGGGATTTTTTTTTATACAGGACAGATAATTTTTATGAAGGGTTCTTTTTGGTTTATATTTGAAGCATGGAATTCTTAAAACAGCAGCTTTATAAATAGACAGGGGTTTTTATAAAGAGGTAGTCACTTTAGCAGATTTTACTGTTTACACATACAAACACATTTGATAATGGACTTTACAATTTGGTGATGGATGTCTATTTATCATTATACACCGACATCCATAAGTGAATATACAAGTTTATCTTTGCCATTAGTTTATATTGTAATCATGTCAAATTTCATTGATAGAATTGGAATATTGAAGTTTCTGTAATATTTGCAGTAAACTTGTCTTTCTTGAAAACTGTATACATGTATTGTGGAAATATTGGGGCAAAATAAGTAAAAATGTGAGGGAAAATATATTTTTTCAAGATAAAACAACAGTTTAATGTTAATAGGCAAAAACATTCAGTGTTTGCAGGATGATATTTTCAATAATTTAGCTTTTTGAAAAATTATCAGTCTGTAATAACATAACCAGTTTTAAACATGTCTAATAAATTATGAAAGGCAGTGTGTTTTACACATACATGTACATGTTTATATATTCATGTAGATTTAGTACAAATATTCATTTATTTAGTGTTTGGTATTAACATGGTCACAAACCAAGCACAAAAAATATATCCACTGCGAAAATGAATATCCACATACAATGTATATCCTTCACTGCCATCAAAGTTTATTCTGCCATAAAGTATTGTGCTTATATACAAAAACTGGAAAAGTTTATACATTGTACTACCGGTACTTTCTACTTGCACAGACTTTATTGTAGTTTGGATTTGTTGGTTTGTTTTAGTTGTAATGTTGTTTAATGTTACATCAGCATTTTTTAGCTATTCACAACAAGGTTACAATTCTAAGAAGAATTACATATGTGTAAGATATACAAGTCTGCCTTGTACTAGCATACACTTACGGTGACTTTTACTTGCTAGCTTATTGAGTCAGTGTGCTGCCGACAAGCATACCACTCACCTAATTTGAATCTATGTCATTGTTCACAGATCAGCATAAATTCAACACCAGCAATAGCATGATAGCAATGATATCAAAGTATTTATAATTATTTTTCTTTTTTCAGCTATGCACAGAACAGATAGTCCTATAGATTGATAGAGATGACAGAAAATACTCGT
Source organism: Tegillarca granosa (assembly GCA_029721355.1). Taxonomy (NCBI): domain Eukaryota; kingdom Metazoa; phylum Mollusca; class Bivalvia; order Arcoida; family Arcidae; genus Tegillarca; species Tegillarca granosa. Next base: position 37,196,363 of record CM056598.1, on the reverse strand, counting down.
GTTAATTGGTGCAATGTCTGATACTGATATACATCCAAGCTCTAGAAGTAAAATTAGAAAAAAGTACTAGATTTGTGATCTGTAGTTTGACATCTATCCAGATCTAGAAGTACATTAAGAAACAAATATTGGTATACCAGTTTTGTAATCAGAGAAGTCTTAAGTTTACATCCATTCAGTTCTAGCAGTACAATTAGAGGGGAAAAATGGCATACCAATTATGTAATCTGTGAGGTCTTAAGTTGACATCCGTCCAGTTCCAGAATACAACTGTAAAAAAAATGGCATACCAATTTTGTAATCTGTAAGGTCTTAAGTTGACATCCGTCCAGTAACAGAATACAATTGTAGAAAAAAAAATGACATACCAATTTTGTAATCTGTGAGGTCTTATGTTGACATCTGTCCACTTCTTGAAGTAAGGTTGGAGAAATGGCATACAAATTTTGTGATCTGTGAAGTTGTAAGTTGAAATCTGGCCAACTTTTTAAATAGTTGTAGAAAAAAATGTTGTTTGATAGAATTACATTATATGTAAGCAGTTTACTTAACCCATATTGATGGAGAGGTATTTTTGAAAAGAAAAATTTATTACTGGTATGTTTTAACAAAATAATTTTTGTCATTAACAAGTCATTTAATTCAAGATGGATGCATACTATGTTTACAATTAACAATTTGTGTTAAGTACAGTATAACGTATAATCATATCATCATAAGTTTCGGGTTTTGTGCAATGAGTTTATAACAAACATTTACAGATTTATAAATATCACAATGTATACAATACTTTAGAGACATGTGGCTATGTGATGAATACCAAAATACCCTGGACTCTTGATCCCAGAGAGTTTCCAGTACTCTTTCGTCATTTGTCTGTCACTTTTTTGTTCATAAGTTACTTTTTCACTTGACAATGAACTTAAAAACTTCATATACATGTGTAGCACTGGTACATAAATCTATAATCTATCAGTTTGAGAAAGTGGGCTGAAATTGACCTTCATTCAAGGTCACAGATATTTCACAGACCTATTTATCGTGTTTTTGTCATGAAAGGCATAGAATATTAAAACATTATATGTAGCAATCAATGCATTAAACCCTGTCAAGATTTCAAAGCTAGTTTACAAAATCACAAAAATCTTTGTTGTAAAAACTATTTAATATCTTCTTCATGGCCATAAGCTACTTGTTAATTATTTAATCAGACAATTATAATCAAATTTAATTTCAAAATGTGACTATTAGGTTATATAGTTGGTTGACTTTGCACAAATCTTGACTATGGAGTCCCAAAAGGGGGGCACCTCTATAGGGGACTCTAACCTTAATAACAATAAAAAAATGTCATCTTTATCAGAAATACCTGAAACAAAATACAACTGTATGGAGCAATCTGTTATTTCTTTTGAAATTTTATGAATTCAGTCTAGTACATGTATTTGATTTTTTTTGCATGCAGTTATTGGTTTAACTGTACTGTTAAAGTTATCTAATTTTTTAGATACCGGTAATTTCATTACAGCTCAAATTTCAATAGTGAGGCTCAAGGCCCATGGATATCTTTTCTATATGTAATTATTAAAATCTCTGAATTTATAATTCGTAAAAAGTATGTATTAATTTTAAAAATAAGTTTTTAAAGTAAATGTTCTTGTATACAGTCTGTGATATTTTTAATATTAAATTTTGTATTAATACATTAGTTGCTATTAGTTTGGAAAATATACAGTAAAACATTGCTATGATGCCTCTAGATAACTTTGCCAATACTTTTCTCCACGGCAAGCCCTTTATATTGCTAAAATCTGACTGCACAAATGTGGCATTGTTTTGCTTATAATCATTTGGTAATTTTGCTTTATATGGGACATTCAAACAAATAAAGATGAGGATGTTTGTTGATTAGAATGACATTTTATGTCCCATTCAAGGTTATTTCATTTATGTTAGTGTCACCAGTAAAGAAATGATGGAGGAAACCAAAATACCAAAGTATAACATCTTTAGCAAGTAAAGAGACAAACTGTCAGGCCAACATCTGCCCAACCGGAATCTTTTTTGGTTAATGAGAGGCTCTGTGATCCCTAACCTGGAAACCTAGACCACTGGGTACCCAAGGCTTAAGAGTAAACCTTTTCACTTGTAAACAAGATACTTTTAACGTTACTGGTACTAGACTTCTTAATAATAACCAAGATAATATCACATTCGAACTTAACTTTTTTTTATATCTGTAAATTTCAAGCTGTTTGTAACAAGATACAATTCCATTATTCTCAGCATGAGTTCCCACAATGCCAAAGTTCCTGATCTGCATTCATTTTGTAATTCAGCACACTATCCTCAATTTTTGGAGTACTGGCACATTGAAACTAACATCACAAGTTTCCACATGGCAAACAAACTACTTTCTGAAATGCATTAGCCATGGTTGAACCCAGTGTTTAGATATTTTCAGTTTTAAGATAAAGAATTATCATTCAAAATTTGCCATGTCTTCAGGTCTTTACCTGTAAAACTTGTCAATGGTACATAAATATCCACATGCAGTCTGTTGACTGTTAAGTTCTTTCAGACAATATATAATTTATAATTTAACAGAAAGAATCTATTGAATCCTTCTGAATCCAACAACAGATTTAGACTCTTGTATAACTTAGAACATTCAGGATGTTGGTTTCACTTCTTATTGATTAAATCTTCCATAATTCAGGTTCTGAGTCAGACAGGTTCTCTTATATGTAAAAACAACATCAGACGACTATTTTTTTTTTAGCTCATGCAAATTTTGCAGGAAGCTAATGGGGGATTGACAGAGGAACTAAAACAAACATAAAATTGTAGTATTGATTTTATTTATGTAAATGCTGTAAGTTTATACAAACTACATGTTACAAATTTCAACAATTATTAAAACAACAAAGTACACCAATATTTAACCAAAAAGATAATATATACGGTAGTCTCTAATACAACCAGCAGAGACCATACAACAGATAATTATGTAAATACAAAAATGATTTTATTCTACAACTTTTATTTCAAAAGAAATGAAGCAGGACAGGAAAATACAGACTTCCTACATTTAAGAGAAATTATCATGCGCTTTAAGATAATAATAATATTACTCAATACACAAGTTTTCTGAGCAACAATGCATCAATACATAATGGTATTTTCATAAATTTACTTAATTTTAATTAGAATTGAGAACAAATTCAATATCCACTAACATTTTCATTTTGAAAAGTCTAAAAATGATGGAATAAAGCCAGCATCTTAAACATTTCTGTGAAAATAATTTTCTCAAAAGTTTTACACAGAATTTAATGTGTGGAGTTGGGGGTACAACAGGAACTCTTACCGAGGAATGAAATGTATTTTGATTCATGAAAGTGTTATTTATTTCAAATACTAAATGAGGATAATGGTGCAGTTTAACCACATATTTTTCCTGATATTGATAATGTATAGCACTTGTAATTGTTAAACTTCTTCAATACTATTTTAGCCATTTTATGACCACAGTGATACACACAATAATGACTATGTCCAAATCAGAATGAGATATTTAATGTTATTGTAATAAATGAGCCTGTCATAAATTTGATAACAGATTACAAACAGTCTGAATAACACTTAGTCAAAATAAATTTTATATTTATATAAGACAGTAGCATCATATGTAGTGTTGTTAAAATCAAACCCTCTTAACTGCAATGAGCCCAACTGCATTTCTGTTGTTATTCTTCATAACATCCATAAATGAACAGGTTCCCTGTTCAGGTTGATGAACTGAAGCACCTTCAAAATCTGTCATTTTAATGAAAATACACTATATTTATTGTTATTAGCATCGAAGATTTTAACATTGCAATGGACCCAACTGTTTTTTTTATTGTTATTTTACATAACATCAATAATCGATCAGGTTTCCTGTCCAGATTGATGAACTGTAGCACCTTTAAAACTTGTCTTTCTGATGAAAATACATATACACCATGTAGTGTTATTAGCACCTTATCAATGAAACTCTACTTTTTTTCATCATAATTTTCCTTAACATCCATAAATGTTCAGGTCCCCAGTACAATGTATAAAATGTATAATTTTTTATGATGATAATGGTACAGATAGTGGTGTCATAGGTGTCATTGCTTCTTCAATGTTTATATGAGAAATGAATCGTAATCGTAGCTGGAGAGCCTGACGTAGGTTCCTGATGATTTTCTCCACTTCGTTCTTAACACCATCTCCAACAAACATATACTTGATGTGATATCTGATATTACTGATTAAGGTAAACTTACCATGAAAATCAAAAAGTTTATTATTGTTGCTTTTTCTTGTATGTTTGTTGTGAAGAAGCAGAAGACATACAATATGTCGCAAGTTGTTTGGTTTGTTTTACAATTATTACTATATTCAACTATCCAAGTGGGGACAGGGAGTCACATGCTTATGAGGTACTGAACTAAATTTTTGTTAATTAAAAAAAATTTTAGTGTGAAACAATGTTTTTTATTATTATTCCTTGTAACACACTTCTATACTAATGAGTAATTTAATTTTTCATGTTTCAAGTCAGACAATAACAAAAATACTTTTATCAAATTTCTTTGACATAAACCCCTAAAGGGTTGATTTCCACAGACAAGGAAGGTCTAACCCTGACTCCCTCTTCAAAGATATAATCAACACTGCTGATAAAGACCATATTATAAGTGTACATTGGTAGCCTTTATACATATTGACAAGTTTTACAACATACACATGTACATTTTTACTTACTTCTCTTTTCTCTGAAATTATTCCCAAAATAAAACAGCAAAAGACTGATATTTCATTCAATAATCAGTGGTCCAAATGTCCCAATATGCTTATCTTCTCTTATCTCGTTTGGCTTTTTGTCAATAACATGTTTGGTTGTGTTATTGGTTGTATTGGCTGTTGCAAAGTGCTTTTTTTTTCAGTTGCTAAATTCTGTTTTTTCTATTACATTCATACACATGCATATCATGCACCTCAATATCTATGCTAATACAGTTTTTAAAATCAACTCACTCACTAAATCCATAGCCTCCTTTTGTTAAATGTTAATTATGCTTTTTATATCACCTCCATATAAACAGTATTAAAGGATACAGAAAATCTGTAATTGGTTCCATATAATGTAAGTGTTCACAACATTTATCCACATTTACCAGTATCTCATAAATCTCTATTACCAGCTAAAATCAAATATACCAGTACATCAATTTACAGCAACATTTTTCAAACACATCAGCAAAATTAAAATTTCATGCATAATACATTTTATAATTATACTGACTACAATGACACTGAATTTGATAAAAGACAAAAAAATTATACAGTAACAGGGGTTTATATAAAGAGGGCACTATTTGACCCCTGGCATTAATGATCAAACTAGAAAAATTGATTTATTTTTGCATCATCATGAATGACATCACATATTAGTCATTTGTCATGCATGTGACACAGCACATGTAGCCAATGACAAACTTTGTAATATCTCATTTTACAGCACATGTTCAAATGAGCTGAACCAGATACAGGTACACAAACATAATGGTCCAAGTCCAAATCAAATTACATGTACAAAGGCAAAACTTTGTTTATTAGTTAATCATGTGAACTTCTTCCAGGGATAATGAGGGTGGGTGCTCTGGAAGTGTATGCACCAGATACACATATCTAAGCCCCCAGCAATGATCAGCACATGCAGATCATGAAAATCCTTGTAATGCCAGGTTTTACAGTGCATATTCAAATGAGATGATACATGCGTCCCCCAATGACTAGTACATGTAAATGTATGTGAGAAACTTTGATCTTTATTCTCTTTTTATAACATACCTCTAACAGGCACCTGGTTTTCTCTGAATTCAGTCTTTGGAGGAAAGGACCAACAAGATGGCAGAGATATAAAAACTGTTCTTCTGTCTTTATTATAGGCCTTAGACACTCCCGTAAAAACCTGAAAATAAAAAAAATCAAAAAAGGAAAAAAAAAATTAGATGGCCTTACATCTGTACAGAAGTAAGTATGGTTTAAACATCTAACACTCCCTTGCTGGGGCAATATGATGTAAAAATTTTGCACTCCCATACTGGAGTAATTATTAAGGACTTCCTTACTGGAGTTTCCCATTTACACACATTTTCATTGACTGCTAAATGATGATGCAAAAACAAATATGCTGACAAAATGAACTGCCTATTTTTACAAATAGTAACTGATACAAAAATTTCCAGATAAACTGTACATTGAATTATTATAAAAAGTCTGAGGATTGAACTGAGCAGTTACTGAATTAAATAAGGATATACTATGAATGCAAACCATGTAGTGTTCACCACATACATCAAAAGAACCTATGTACCGGTACTTAAATTTTTATTAAGTAATTCTCACAATTTAAAACAAAGATCTGAAGCTGATGTTAAGAACAGGTATAACATCAGTACAGTGATTTTAAGTGAAAAAAGACTATGTAACAAACTTTTTATGGCTCCAGTGTGGGCGACAAATAAAAATCATCAAGAGAATATCTACTTACTGTGGTAGCTGTGATAATTGTCCGATCCCTGCATGATGCCACACGGCATGACTTAATGCCAGTAAATATCCTCTTTGTTGTTCTGCATACAAGGTCTGACATGTTTGGAAGTTATAAAGCTGAAATGGTTGTGCTGATCCCAGGTCATGTGATAATGGAGTCTGTATCACTTCTACAATCTTAAGGTTCAAGGAGAACCAATATGAATCCTACAATAAATCAGATTTAAAGAAACTAAAATACAACACAAGGTATAATGATAAAAGCAAATACATGGCCTATATATAGCTACTATCTGCATAAGTTTATTCTTTTTTTTCCTCCTTTAGTTCCATACTGAATCCTTCTTATTCTTCCCTCAAAATCTCTATAAGATATCTCGCTAGCTATGCATAGTCACATGAAGATGACTGTAACATACGTGCACATGTACTTTATCATATTGGATATGAACAGAACTGTATTACTTAAAGACTGAAGTTTTTTTAGCAAACAAATGACAATGATTTGGATCAACCATATACTGTGTGATTTCCCTGAACAATTATGTGGAATTTTATTTTTTACTGAAAATTGAACAGATAACTTTATTTTCTGATAAAAAATTATGTTATTCCTGAAACAGCTACATCTAGGTTTTCCTCATTCTGTATAAATTAATACTTCTGCATTAATGTTAGGTTGGTATGATACACTAATGAATTCCTCTGGCCATTATTGGAAACTGTTTGTGCACAAAAGCCATTTTAAATTTATTTACCTTCATATTAAGTTAAGTATAATAAAAATTACGTGCTGTGTTTAAACACCTTTGGCAAGGTGAGCTAAATACTGAAAATTTCCAGCTATCACAGAAGAAAATTGCAAAAAGAAGTTTTCAACTGAAAATATGTACTTAGCAACAGCCACAGCAACCAAAACATGAAAGAATACATGTAAGTGATATAACAGACAAACAAGATGAGACTGATTAATATAAGAATTATATTCTTGTTTCAGAATCCCAATTGAATTTAAATATTGTAAAAGTAAATTTATCGTATTGTTATCAGTTCAATAAAAATATTGTTTTAACTAAGATGAGACAAAAACTTGACAACTAAAGATAAAACTCCAGACTTTGGACTGGCACTGGAGTTCAGTGGTCAGGTATTGGTACTATCAGAGGGCTCACAACCATTTCACTCATTTTACAACCTGTGTCTTTAAAAAATGATGACTTACAGGTAATGCAGTAAGGATTAAACCAACAGCATTCATCCATGATGTTATCTTGTCTCTGGGTAACTGTAGAGAACTGAAATACAAAAAAAACAACAAATTGAAGGAGTTCTTCTGTTTACTACACCATACACCATAAAGTGTGTGCAGAACAATCATTTACAATGTATATGGAATAAATGTTTGCTGCATGTACATTGAACAATATCATACATGTGTTTGTGTTTGTGGAAAAAACACAGGATCATATAATTTGGATAAGCAAGTGTAATCAATTGCATACTACAAGTAGATAGTTTTTAATTCACTGGTCAGATGTATAAAGTTTTAAACTTCAAAGTCCTTGCTTGATAACAAGGTCATTGAAATATTAAATGTAGGCTACAGTCAACCAACCTTTAAAACTTTACAGTGCTTTATGCATAAAGTATGAAAAAAGTTTATAACTTCTTGGCATTTCAGTTTCATGAAATATATTTAAAGAACAAACTATCCAAGGTCATTGTGACCTTGAATGTAAGTCAAGATTTTGATACGTCAAGAAATGTTTTAAAGCAATTACCTTTTCAGAATAACATCCAACAATGCTCTTCCAACAATTTCACCTCGGACAGGAAGTGACATCAGTTCCACACATGTAGCATACAAAGCATGGGCAGCTGGACTTGGAAATTCATTAAATCTCCAATCACAGTTAGGGAACGGTGATGGAGTTTTACCAAGTATAGCTTTATGAGTTAAGGTGCTTTAATCATTTTTAAATTACTACTATTAGTAGATCACTTATGAAGCTAAAAGATGTTTTAAATATTTTTAAATCCCTAATTTCATAGCAAAGAGATGGTCTATCAACTTTTAAATTCAGAAAAATTCAGACATATTTTAGAAAAAGAAACATGTAGACTAGTAGTCAGTTATTTATGACTAACAGCATAGTGACAAAACATTATTATTATTATTATTATTATTATTGTTGTTGTTGTTGTTTTTGTTGTTGTTGTTACATTGAATTTTTTTTTCAGAACAGACTTTGGTTACAATATAATGTAAAGAAAATCAAGAAACAGTTTAATTCCTTTTTATACTCATAATAATCAAGACTGTAAAGGATACTGTCAACAAGCCTGCCTACAAGTTTAACATAGTAATTCAAGTCAGGTACCCAGTCTAGACTATCTGACTGTATAAACTGTTGATAATCTTCTGACAGGAACCAGTTATTTTGTCTGATATCCTGGAGGGCCACTACAACATAAATTGTTAGTTTAACAAAACAAAATTCCATCAAAGCTGTTTATAAAGCTGTTTATCAATAAATGGTAATGTCATCCAGTGTTATAAATTTGTACCTGAATATGGAAATCTTTCTGCAATGTGACTTCAGAGAATTCAAATCCATGCCACATACATGTACTTCAAAGAATTACATGCTCCATCATAGCCTTTTTATCACTGATATTAAACAGAGATGATCTTACAATACTGAAGCAGTCTGCTCTAAGAAGATTCAGGAATATTTTGTTTGTCCCTGGTGGAGATAAATTTGTAATAGGCTGGGGAAAATGGAGTATCTACAGGACAGAACCAATCTTTGGCAAGTTAACTGACATACACGTACATATGGCCTGATTGGTATTTAGATGTCTTATTTGTCCATGACAAATTTACATATAATTTGTTAAAGTAGAAATCCTTGCAAGATTATAGTGTTAAGGCATTACATTTTTCTAAAAGCAATACATGTATATATTCTTACCAAAACAGGTCTTTAAGGTGTTGAAAGTATATACCCCATTTCACAATTGTACATTCAATTCAAATTAGGGAATATTTGAATGTCAATTTTTAAGACATACATGTACATGTAACACACTTAAAATTGCATATCTAATGTTAATTTTAAATTTTTTTTGTAGGTTTGTGGAACAAAACAAAACATTTCTCATAATATTTCAACTTTTTAAAATATTGATGAGAAAAATAGGAATATTTGAGTTGAGTGTACACTCAGTCCAGTGAATAATTGTTAAACTGGAGCCATATCTACACCATAGTCTTAACTGCTTATAAAAAAACTTACACATGATGGATTGGACTAGTCTTCTCTTTAATGACGGACGTTGTATTAAATGTTTTTGATAATAATGAAGTGTATTATATACATATGTAATGGGATGATCTACAATAATAAAAAGTTATATACAGTATTTTTCATATACATTTTATATCTTTTTAACCTTTCTAAACTCTACAGTCATTATACAACAAAACAAAAACTGTAAATGTACTTCATTTAACAGAAGAATATAATACTGTAAATACAAGATGGACTGTGAAGTTGCAACACTGTATCTGCTTTCAAAAACTTGTCTGAAGAACCAAAGAATGACAGGGTCCGAATAAGATTTTAAAGTAAATATTGAACATTTACAAAGTTCTAAGCATATAAACTAGAATATCAAATGGTATTTAGAAAAGATTTTAAAACTTATGCAAACAGAAAATGTGATTTCAAAGACATTGTGTTGAAGTATAAAGATTCCTAACTTTTCTTTGTCATGAGCAAATTGTCTAGGAATATATTTCTTCAAAAATACAACATCTGTTTTGAAATATCACATTGTTTATTTTGTTGTTCAAAGATATTGACATTCATACTGACTATAAACATCATTTTAAAACGGTTCAATTGGTAAATGTGCATAAAGCATGTACATTTAATCTTACCATGAAATTTGTAGAGGATTCCTAGATTTTCCAGTATTTTCTCAGCTAGATTAGTTAGCGATGGCTGTTCTATTATACGATGAATGAGAATATCAAGCACCTGCAATTAACAATTATTGATAATAAAAAAATTGTCAAATGTAAGAATATAGAATTCACAGATTTTCTATTGTTAACCAAATTTAAAAAATACTTGATGAATGATCACAATAAAAATTCTCTAAAGGTATGTGTAGTTCTTTTAGATTTTAGTAACAAAGCAATGTATACTCACAGGTATAAATCTAAGACAGACATTACCAAAGTACACAGGTAAATACTGATGCTGTATTGGACTATTTAAATCTTGAATGCCTTCATAGTAAAACTTCTCTGAATATTTCTAAAGAAAGAAAGAAAAAAATAAAGGTCAAATAGACATGATATATAAATGTATAGTAAAATCTTAAACATGGGCATCATTAATTCCGACAAACCAATTTGGATTTCATACAAGATTTGGGTGGAGACTTACAAAATGGAATGAAAAGGAATAATGATATCTCATGTATTTCACTTAAATTGAGGTGGTCAATTCTGTATGGTGGAGGGAATCAGAGCCAAAAGAGAACTCCATTACTGTTTGGCTCAAAACTGACAAAGTTTCTGATATTAGAATCCGCTGGAGTGGGATTCAAACTTAGGCAGTGAGAGGTGCCATGATCTGTAGCACTAAAGACCATTCTGCTTCTGAAGAGAAAAAATAAAGGAAGTGGTATTCCAAGCTCAAATTACAGTGCAATATATAAATCTATATGCAGTATTTATGTAAAATGTCACACAGATCATTGAACTGTACATAAGACACCAACACTTACCCTGTGGAATGTCATGTGTTTTTCATGCCAATTATTCTGTAACCAGTGTTCAGGTGAATTCTGAAATTGTTTAAAATTCAGATAATATCTTGGGGATTCCTAATATTTTATATGAATATTACTTATCAACAGTTTCTCATTTACATATTGGGTCAGGCATATCTCAACAAACAACACATTAGGGGATAATTTCCATATTTTCATCAATTTGAAATGAAATTTAAATTACACAAGCATTCTATGCAGAAAATTTCAAGTACAGTGTATGTATACTGTCATGATATTTTTTGTAAGTTGTGTTGAAACAGAATATTTACTTCAATTTTACTTACAAGTTTTATGAGACAATGTTTTGTTTTGTTCAACAGACCTACACTAAATGATTTAAATACAACATTAGATTATCAATTTTAATTGGGTAATGTCTTAAAAGTTGACAATGAAATATTCCATAATTTGAGTTGAGTGTACAATTGATTGAATGATTGTGAAACTGGGGCCTGATATCTGATGTATTGCTCATTTATGGTGGAGAATCCTAAGGATGCATTAAATGTTGTGAATCATGAAGAAAATGATCAACACATCTATTACTAACCTCTTTGACAAAATCTTGAACTCTACTTTTAAACTCTGAAGGCTTTAGGAGCAACATGTGAATTATTAAGTAACACAATCTGGCTTCATTTTCATCCAAGTTTCTTAAAGCCTGTAAAATATAAAATATATGCAGCATTATTCATATTTTCAAAAGTGTCATTTCTGGGGATTTTTTTTATATTTCTATCATTATTTTATTGAGCATACAGTGATGAAATATTTAATAATTTTTAGAACATTATATATATTTTTTTTAAAATTCAGCTTTTACAGTGCCAGTCTGCCATGTGATACATCATAATGTAGGTATAGAATAACAGTTTTTTTTCGCATGTAATTGTTGAATTTTACAATTTAACTTCAATTAACATAAACATTATAGTGTATTTATCACATAGTACACTAGAAAACTTTATTACTATAGTTACTGTATTGAGATTTAAAAGAATTGGTATATAAATGAAAATTAAAACAAGAAAATCATAATATACGTTTTTACAGGTATCAAAACCATCTTGAACTACTCTTTTTTTAACTTAAAAACTTTTTAATAATACCACTCATCCATGAAAACCAGAAATAATACCACTCATCCATTAAAGCCAGTGATAATATCACTCATCCATAAAACCAGTGATAATACCACTCATCCATAAAGCCAGTGATAATACCACTCATCCATAAAGCCAGTGATAATACCACTCAACCATATCAGCCTAACAAGAGAAAGTCAAAATGCAAATACTGATGAACAAATGTCATGCCACACTCTAAGTTGATAGGAATTTCAAGAAATTCTAGTAGCTCTGACATATCCACATAGAACTGTTAAAATCTTAATTTCTGTTGATAGTTCAATATTTAAAGAAAAACATTTTATATAAAAGATTGTTTAGAACTTACCAGACACAGAACCAGTCTGTCAATAGTTAAAATGTTACATCTCCATACCATATCATTGAGTGTGTCTATATACTGTAAATATTTGAAAACAATAATTTAAATATTTACAACTGATTGATAAAAAATAATCAATATCTACCCCAGTGTCAAATATAGGATGTGTAATTGAGAGATTCACAAATTTTAAATACCAGTAATATTGCACAATTTCTAAACTGGACACTAATATCCATATTTTATTGTTTAATAATGCATAGATCAGAGTTATCAAGTAAACAAATTTGTCTTTAGATAAACAATGTATAGTGATATATTTTGTCAGCATGTGAGTGACTTCCCTTTGCAATATTCTATGATAAAAAACAGGTAGATATTAATTCTACTTTAAAACTGCATTAAGTTTTTCTATGGAAAAATTAAAACAATGCTGATCTACTAAATGTTACAATTGGTTCAACGATAAATAAAGAAATAACAGTAGTATCCCAGCAAGATGTAGCCTGTGGGATCTAATTTTAGAACATGGTTACTTCATAAAAACCGGGTCATTTAAACACAACTTACAAAATGGTGAAATACAATTAATTTCACAGAATTTCGTTAAATTTGTCCTTTGTGACTTTGTAAGGGATACATAACACCATTGCGAATACATTCAGATATTAATGATGGACAATTAATACAATTTGTCCAGTTTCCCCTTTGATTCATTTGAGTCCTCGTTCATCTGCGCGCATGCTCTGAGCTAAAAATAATCATCGTTAAACATTTACCAACCCATTGTATGATGATAATTTATTTACAGCTTATTGAAATGAAATTTTAGAAAATGAATCTCACGGATCATGATTAAAAGTTATTTAATTTAAAAAAAATATATTTTGAGAAAATCAAAAAAAAAATTCAGAAAATTGAAAAACTTAATGTAGCTTTAACAACATCTCAATTCAAATCAATACTTCAGTAAGTCAGAATACAAACTCTATTTTTGAAAATGTTATAATGCCAATAATTAAGAGAGAGGTTTTTAAATGCATGTACCAGAAATATGATCAACAATTTGATTTGTCATTTTAGAGAAAACTTCTTTTTTTAAAAAAAAAAAAAAACAAAAAACAAAAAAAAAAAAAAAAAAAAACAAGTTAATATAGTTAGTCAGTGAGTGATGATACAGGATTTTGAACATACATGTATATTTAAACCCTACCTTGTTAACATTCTGTCCACTGACTCCAGTCAAACTTAGTTCATACACCATATAATCAGCAAATGTCCTCAGATGTGATGATAGTGTACGAGGTCCAAGTCTATCCAATACTCTGATATAATAAAACAATAAAATTTTGGCTATCATTTATGACTATTTCAAAATTCTTAAATAGTTTTGTGAGCGTTCCAAACTCTTAAACTTTCTAAGAATTCATCTCAACATGTATTACTTAAATTAAATTTCAAATTAGGGCCTGTGATGCTCACCTGAAATCTTTAAATTTTCTTTCTGGAGAGGGAGATGAAAATATTATCACAAATCAATCTCAGATTATAAATAATTCTATAATCATTTTACTGTAAGGTCATATTCAACAATTGTAAATAATGTCAATTGTTCTGTTGTCACTAGTTAAAAATCAATAAAACATGATAACTTACAGTATTTATTGTATGGCACATGATCAGAACCGCAAACTTATTGTATGTCACATGATCAGACTTGCAAATTTACTGTATGTCAAATGATCAGACTTACAGACTTATTGTATGTCATATGATCAGACTTGCAAATTTACTGTATGTCACATGATCAGACTTACAGACTTATTGTATGTCACATGATCAGACTTAGACTTATTGTATGACATATGATCAGACTTGCAATTACTGTATGTCACATGATCTGATTCATACTTATTGTATGACACATGATCGGACTTGCACACTTACTGCATGTCACATGATTAAACTTCTAGATAATGTTTGTCACATGATCAGACTTACTTAAGTTAGTTTTATCAGCTTTATCAAGAGTAAGCAAATTGAAAGTCTGTAGAACTTATATTAGAGTAAGAAAAGGAGAATGGGGGAGGGTGCAGACTGTTGGGTGTAGCAAAAGCTTTATCCAAAAAAAATCTATTTTACTAGAAAAATTTAATACATGTACTTACTTGTAAGCAGTTGGTGGAATTCTATTTTCTTCCAGCAAATTTTTCCATACAATGCTGCAAATAAAACCAAAAAACACTCCTTCATCACATTTTACTTGTTTTTTTTTTTTTTTTTATTATTTTATACATACATGTACATGAAAAAAAAAACTGCCAGCTTCAGAAGAGACAGACAAACAGTAATGGTAATAAACTATAGTATCATAAATATCTGTTTGGTGAAGGTTTTGTGGTTTTGCAATTTTAGAAATTTCTGTTGGGAGAAAACTTCATGGAATTGAGTTTTGTGAAAATAAATCCCACTGGGTGACACGGTAGTTAAAAATTTTCATTGACATTTAATCTTGTGGTTTTCACTTACCTGCAAAAATACCCAAAATTAATCACCCATGAAAATTAGACTTTACAGTATATTATAAACATTCTGTTTTGTTTACAGGTTACAAGGTCAAGACATATGATTCATATTACCAAGCAACAGTTTTTTAATTACTTAACCATGAAAAATAACCCAAAAACAATCATAATGTGAATAAAAACCCTTGAGACCAAGACATTAAGTCCATAAAAATAACCAACCCATGAAACTAAAACAAGAAGTCAATCAAATAAGATGTCTTGCCTAACTCTTAAAGTCACCATTAGACTAAATTCAACAATTTCAACACTTTAATTACCTGATTCTTACTCATTATAAAATTTAGTTTATGCAATAATAAAGATTGTGAAAATACACAAGGAAATGCAGAATACCAATGACATTAATAATCTCTGGCAAGTTTCTCTCACAAAAAATCACATCAAAACATTCAAAGTGACAACTCAGAGTTAAAGGGTACCTGTAACCCAAAATTTTTTTGTCACAATTGTTTTATATATTATTTGAATATAACAAAATTGAAAACCGCATCAAAATTGGTGACAAAATAAAAAAGTTATAGCGGTTTGAAATCCACATTTTATAACTTTCTCTTTACCGCAAAATGAAACATCTTGTTTTGAGTTATGAATATTATGGAACTTACTGTGTTGTCATGTGCTGATTTTAATAAAAATTGAAAATCAGCAAATGAAAGTAGCACCGGCTAAAAATCAATACATAAAAATCCAATCTTTTGTGCAATGTTTATTGACAGTTGAAATTAAATGACCATGATGTAGAAAACTGTTTAAGTAGTCTGGCGGCATCATATTTCCTCGATAATTGGAAGGTTTTCACACAAAGTTTGTAACAAAAAAAAATTTAATTTTTTATTTCCAATTTTGCCTAAAAGTTTTATTGTATTATTATTATTATTATTGTTATTATTGACATGACAACTAATGAAAAATTTCTTTTTCTTACTTTTTAAAATTTAAAAATGAAATATCCATTTTCTGGAGTGAAATCTTTATCCTGTATATGACAAATAATGTTTACCAAATAAAATTATTTTACTTTACTCGAACTGTAAATATTTTATTGTATATTACTGGTCGTAAGATAACTTTATCAACCTGCAAATCAATTATAAAGTGACATCCTGTTAATTACAGGTGTGGGTCTGAATCTAAGGAATGTGTCTAATAAACCAAAGGATTAATAATAATCTTAATTATCGGTACATGTCAAACGAATGTTAATTAGACTTCAATAAATAGTTTTCCCATAAAATAATCATAGAAAGTTGAACTACAAGTTCGTATTTGACTTATTTTAGTAGTTGGTAAATAATATTCTGTGGAGGTATGTTACTGGTATGACTTCACAACACAGGAGCCTCAATATCGACCTTTTTGATTTGGATTTCTAGAGAGGTATTAGAAAATCACCGATATCTACCTTATTTTGGAATGGAATTTTATAGAATTTTCACTACAGTCATATTTAAGTACCACGAATAAAATATGTCAAAACTGAAAATTGTTACAGGTACCCTTTAATGTAGGTTTTTTTTATACTGAAATAAAACAGAAGTAAAAAATAATATAGGATTATGGTAGATATAATAATAGACATGGTCACATGATTACAAATTACATATACTTACCACAAAAATAGTGGTGGAGTCCCCTGCATTGAAAAATGGGCAATAATATCACCTTCATTAGCCATGCCTATAATAAGATATTTCATTTGTAAAATTGTATCATGGTCAGCCATCAGATCTCACAGATTGAATAACTCATAATTAATCTGTTAAGAGTGCAAGGTCTTACTTCGTAAGAGGAATTAAAGTATTTGTGGGAAATAAATGCTTTTTCAGTTAAAAGTTACCGTAGCTAAAAACAAATTTCTGGACAACATACATCATAACATATTAAAGAAAAGATGGGAATTTGGAAGTATAAAAGTTTTTATATACAAAATTGCATTTACAGGTTTTTTGAAAACCAAAAATTAATTCTAGTATCAAGAATACATCCTAGATTGTAAAAATCTTCAAATACCTGACCAATACAACTAAATGCCTTTCCTTAAAAATAACAGACATGTGATAACTTTTAAAAGACAAATGGTGTGTACAAGTGCATAAAATAGAATACATAAAATGACAGCCTAAGGCATGACAATATGAAATATATCTATTATTAAAGTAAATAAATAATGAGATTATTCTACACAGGTATGCAGTAGTCAAACCTGTCTACAAAGGCCACTCCGATAAGCAGATATAAAAATAACATTTCTGAAGAAGAAACAGAATCAGACTTAATTGGCCTTAGTAAACAGGTGGACTTGTATATAGAAGTGACCTTTAACACAAGTATGACTGTAACTCATTCCTTACTTTTCCATTTTTTATATTCAGTATCAACATTTCTTTTTAAAGTAGCTCTATCTTCCCTAGGTAAAGTGTTTTGCTGGAAAAATTCCCTCAGGCTTTGCGGAAAACATTTAAGTGTATTTTCAGGCCAGCTATGTGGGGTACTCTGCATAATCTGCATCAAGATATCACGGAACCAAGATGACGAAAATGTCTCAACACCTACAAAATATGATATCACAAATACTGTAAACAAACTTGAATACTTGGCTATTTGCTTTTGTGATTTCTAAAAATGACATTTTTTAATCCTTGCGAAGTTTCATAAGGATTCAACAAAAAATGAAGGCACAGTTTGCTTAACAAAGTTCATACAAGGAATTTCAATAACTTCATAGTGCCTTTATAGTCATGCAAATTTACATATCATTGGTGAATATACATTTAAGATTTTTAATGACTGGATAAGAAATGTAAAAGTAGGTTGTGCCTTAGAAAAAAAGCCACCTTTCTCCAACTAAATAAAAGTTGTGCAACAAAAATGAAAATTCTGTCATGGTAAACAAACTTCTTAAAAACTGGACAAAAATGTGAACAAGAATTTTTTGTGATGGACAGACAAGAAAAGTCACTTGTATGTGGGGATTAAATACAATGCACATTATAAACAATTTCATTAAATTTACCTGTAACATGCATTGCCCTGGCTAGAGTGAGAACGAGTGCTCTGTTAAGTTCTTCTGACTCGCCAGACAGGAAACCTGGTCTGTTTGGTTCACTGAACAAGCGTGATAACTGAGGCTGAACTTCTGCACTGCCAAGTCCAGTAATTAACCTTAAAGCTGTACTCTCTACACTATAAAATAATGAATGAAATGGACTTTGTATTCACAGGTGCATTAATTTTTTCTGAAAATCTTTAACTTTTTTAATGGCAATAATTTGGTAAGTTCAACAAGAGCAGTACTTAGCATAAAAAACACTTTATCCTATTAAGTATTTTGGAAACTGACACTCAAAATTGCTGAATTTTATAAAATTTATTTCTCCAACAACATTAAATTATTTTTTATTAGATTTTAAATGTCAAACTTCATGCTTTACTTAATCTCTTATACAGTGTTCAATGACTTATTATATTGTGCTATCATGATGACCAATTAGAAAGTTTGCCCAACATACATACCATAAATGCAACTGATTCTGATTGGTCTGTTGAACAGATGCTAATGTATGCAGATGACCTAAGAGTTGAACTCTGTAATGTGCTTGTGTATGATGCAAACGATAACTAAACATTTCCAGTAATGTATGAAGTATACCCCAAGCATGACTTGTGAAAACTGTAGGCAAGAGCTGACCTAAAATATATACAAATAAACTCAGTAGTCATTTACTCAACAAAATACTGTGTAAAACTTCTAACTAACATGTAAAATAAGGTCCAGAAATTTTTTTTTTGTTTTTGAGTAAAATAAGAGTCCTTAAAGGTGTTATTTTACAAAAATTTCAGAAGTCCAACGGTAAAACTTAGTACAGGGAATACATATGTGAATGACACACTGACAATCCAATGTATAGTATAGATTGGTGAAGAACAAACCCTTCTGAGATACTGTTACTGGACTTAAATGTATCATTAATTATTGCCTATTGAACACCATCATTTTTTCATCCCTTACTATTTACTCATAAACACCTCCAATACATGAGCTGTCAGAAAAACAAATTACATGGTCTGCACATAATGTTCCTCCAAAAGAAAAGAAAAAACTTGAGCTAAAACTAAAAAGTAAAATAGGATGCCCATGCTCTAATTGGAAAAAGCCAGGTGTTAATTATCAACCATGATTACTACATACCAGTGACATACATGTATATATTATGAATGACAATGTATGTAAACCACTTAGGCAATTGTTCTTTTAAGTCACTTTTAGATCCTTTATTCCATTTATACTAATTACATGTACTAGACTAATGATATAAATATGTTATTGCCATATACATGTATAGTTACAAAGAGAAAGTGAAGACTTACTTATAAAACCTTTAATACCAAGAGATTCTATTTCCATATATACAAGAAGTCTGCTGTATGTCTCCACCAGGGCTGGAGCTAATGCTACTGTCTGCTTTGCTTTAGCTTGCTTTATGACTCTATGAACTATGCTGTGTATCAAACTACAATGACAGAAAAAATCATTATTGTATATCAAAAAAAGATGTGAAGGTGTACAATTCTGTGGTTCATGTCCAATTCAAAATTCATAACAACTTAATTGGAGCCCCTTTCGAGCTGCTGTATATCATATCCTAGAACAAAAAATTTAATTTAAAAAATAAATTTAAAAATATTAATACATGTATATCACAATAATTTCAATGAATATGGAATATGCTGATTCTGCATCTTTCTAGAATAATGTAACTTTTCTACAATTATCACATTATGTGATAGCATGCCCAATAAAAATAATTCTTGATAAATAATGATGGGTATTAATAGGATGAAACTCATTCACTAATAACCGTACATACCTCATTTTAGCATGAACTGTTAAGGAATCTAAAAGACTCATGGGTAAAGGTTGAGTAGGAGCTGATGCTACTATGTTGCCAGGTAACAAAGTTGTATGTTTACTATCACCATAGATACTCTCTACCAGTTTCCCCATTGGCAGATTGAAGAACTCATTGTTTGTACTATCTATAAAATAAAATTTATAAAAATTTATCAACACAATAACACATAAAATTTTCAGCAAATTTTTTATCAGTTTCAGAGAAAGTGGTTTGGTAAAGGGAAAAAGAGTAACTGAAGAAACCATCTATCTCCAGCAATATAAATAAACAAACTTGCTTATACATGCATTAGGATCTACAAAAGTGGAATTTAAACTTTGATGGAGAGAGGGTGCAGTTATCTTTATGCTGACTTTTACGACCACTTGAAACTATGGTAGAAATAGAACCAACCTTCCCTAGCTTTATTAAGCATGTGACCTTAAGGACAGGTTTGACTACATTTTATACTTTAAATTTATTACTTACAAGCATTACACAGCAGAGCTATTTTATAATCATTCAGAGACAGGTTCTTGTTATTTAAGCTTTGTTTCAGATACCTACAACAAAGTCAAAAATATACTGCTTTGTTACAAAGATATTTACATAATGATCTTGTAATTAGTAATTATCAAACAAATTAAAGTTGATAAGATATACATGTACAAATATTTGTAAATGTATTTGGAGAATATTAATAGTCTTGTCAGAGATTGCACAACTGAGAAACATTTTTAACCTATCTTCTTTTCATACTTAAACATACTAAAAGTAACTTATGAAATCTCTCTCTCTCTTTTTCTCTCTGTGAATAAACTTCTACTTATTACCGGTACTTATCACACCTTTACTTAATCATAAAAAATCCCATACAGGCTCTTTGTAATACATTTGTGTTTCATCTCTCTCTCTCTCTCTCTCTCTCTGATTAAACTTCTACTTATTACTTATTACACCTTTATTTAATCATATAAAATCCCATACAGGCTCTTTGAAATACATTTTTATTTCATCTCTCTCTCTCTCTCTCTCTCTCTCTCTCTCTCTCTCTGAATAAACTTCTACTTATTACTTATTACACCTTTACTTAATCATAAAAAATCCCATACAGGCTCTTTGCAATATTTCATCTCTCTCTCTCTCATTACACTTACTCCATATGTTCATGTAAAGCAAACGGTATAGGCCTACAAAGTTTGACTTTATCTGTTTGAGCTTTCTTATTTAGATGTATCCAGATACAGGTACTAGCCACAGCATGTGTAGACTGAGACTTGTTAACATCTGGCATTGGTATGGCTGATGTGTCCGAATATAGCAAATCATATAACTTCATTACTGGCAGGAAATCTTTAAGCTGGTAAAAATGTATACGAAACATAAATCTTATATGCAAGTCTTAACAAGAATTACTGGATATTATATGTCTCACTTTCAAAACCTTTCCAGTATGATTTGGAAAAAATGTGTATAAAACTCAACATTTATTTAGAACAAAATGATTTCAAGAGCAACACTGGATTAACACCTATGTCTTACTTTTACTATTTTGTTGGTTATAGCAGGTCAAAAATAAGTATAATACATGTACATGAGTAAATTAATAAATGTTAGAAAGTAGGGATAAAAATTCTTTTAAAATCTTCAACTACATGTATGTGTACTAATGTTCATATAAATTATCAAAAGGGCAATAACTATATAAATACAGTTTTAAGGTTGTTGTATGCAAGACGCATGTATAACTTTGATGTGATGCACATGTTAAACAAGTAAAAAAAAATCAATTCTAAATATATATGGAGACATAGACATGCTACAGATGGAGAAATTGACAAAATACTAGTAGATGGATGAATTACAAACCCATGGATGGACAGACAGGGTGAATCAGTTATAGATGTATCACATCTTGCATGCAATATACATGTACTTGACAATATTAATACGATCTTTAATCTTAAGATATTACTTACAGGGTTTTTCTGAATACTTCCTGATATAAATTGAAGTAGAACCCACATTAAATGATCTCTTCCTTTGTTTAAATTACGTCCTTTTAACTGAAATGAAAATGTGCAAATACACTCCATACTCAGCTAGAATATAGCCCAATATAAAGATACACATTGTAATAATTATAATCAATGTGTAGCATTATTTTAGTTATAAATGAATACTTTTACACACTTAATCGCATGTACATGATGTAGAAAAACTTCCAACTTTTATTTTTTAAAATATTGATTTAAACAGATTTAAAAAAAATTCTTAGTTACAGTTTTTCTTACAGGCATAAGAGCTATGAAAATATAACAAAGATGTTCTTAATACCTTTGATTAAAGCCTGTCATGAGCCTTAAGGCACATGGAACAAAAGCTTATCTTGGTTTCATAAGTGTAAAGTGACTGTGAATAAAAATAGCTGCCCCAACAATCTTTGATAGGATGCCACTCAATGGCAAGGTTAAGCTAAAACATATCTGCTGATTCCTATTCATTAATTTATAAGATGAGTGAATTGGAGAAGTATACAAAACATATACACAAAGGCGTACCACATAATAACATGTCAAGGGCTTTCAACCCTGAACTTTGAGCGAGTTTGCAACCTCAACCACACAGCCACACATATCCAAATCTAGTCTCTGTAAACCTTAATGAAAAAATAGCTCCTGACACTCATGTTGATGCTGGAGTATGACATACGCTCATTTGTATTCATGCTGCACAAATGAAAATCAGAAAATACCTGTGAACCTCTTATTGAAATGTATTAAACCTACCTTTTCATAAAGAGACATAACCATGTGTGGAAAACTGGCAAACTGGAACAGCACAAAGTAGATCACCTGACTGGATAGGTGTTGCCATAACAACTGACTTAGACCTTCATCACTTGATGCATCATCTTTTTCAGATTTCTCCATTGCCATGACAACTAAATTAACCAGCTGTTCTTCTAAAACCTCACATCTTTGTTTTACCTAATATTTAAAAATGTCTCCTTATTAAATATTTCATATACCTATAAAGCAAATCATTCAAGGCTTAACAATAACAGTATTCTGGATGTTCCAAACAAGTTAAAATGAAGTGCAAGTCAATAAAATTGTTAGGTAATCTGCCTGACAAGGTGAGTGAAAAGTTGGTAAGTTATAGATTAAATTATGTCTAAATTTCTCAGAATATTGACATTGTTTTTACCAAATCGTTTATCTATATTTATGTTGTTCAATTTCTAAATGAAAATGATATTTTCCAAAATGTTATGCAGGGTGAACTCAATTAGCTTCTGAGATCAGGTTATTTTACACTAAATCAAATTAGCCTACATCTTCATCTACATTATCACTCATATTAGATATCAATTCTGAACTCGAACTCTCTCTCTCTCTCTCTCTCTCTCTCTCTCTCTCAAATATAAATATATATATTGCAATATGTGTCATTACACTTTTCATTCCATCTTTTTTACAACCATCGTAAATATAATTTGGACAGTCTCATGCAAGGAATTTGATATTAGTTAAGTTCAAACAAAAGAATGCATGCTTTGCAGAATGTCAATTATCAGTAATTATATAAAAAACTGATTATAGTCAAAAAATGTCACAAAGGAACAAAAAATTGGCTTAAGAAGAACCCTGCCTGAAGTAAAAGTATTAGGTTAAAACTATTAGACAGTGAATGGGAGATGAACATAAAAGTGACTGTTTAAATCAAAGTAGTATTTAAATCATTTTGAACAAGTATGGACCATTCATAATATTTAATTTTATGTCAAATCTTAAGATTCCAACATAAATAGGATATTCTAACAACAATCTACCAGGAGCAAACATGCTTCAAGTGAGACAGAGGCTTGATATAAAAAATTCAAACATTTCCTAAATAAACTACACATAAATCCACACATATCGTACCATATTAAACACTACGCATTATTGATTATATATTGATTTTTTTTCAATTTTTACATGTACTATATTTTCAAGTACAAATAAACCCTAATATTGATTAAATCAAGTTCCACCGAACACCATTTTTTTAAACTTGTGACAGAACAACTAACAATAAAATGTGCAAATAAAAATAAATGTTTACATCAGCTAGTTCACTCTGTAAATATAATTATTATTTGTCTTAATAAATATTTGTTCTGTAGATACAACATTAATTAGAATTTTCCAACACAGACTATTGTCCGCAAACCTTTAAATGTAACCAAAAACATGCAGCCTCGGTAGTCTTTAAGATATGCCACTGGTTTGAGTTCATGACAAATACTTGGACCACCGAGATCATTATGTAAAGTTTCATGAAATTCCTGCAAAGCAGAAAAGAGTTTTGAATTTTAAAACAAAGGTCCTCTGTGATGTGTAAGATATGACTTTGGTTCAAGGTTATGAAACATCCTTGGACCATGGAGTTTATTTGTGTGAAGTTTCATAAAATCCCTTTATGGCAACAGCAATGAGTTAAAGCCAAGACTGGACACAAATTCATACAAACAAATGAACAGACAAACATTGTGATTCCTATATACCACCCAATCCAAGTCTATGGGGCTATAAATATATATTATGTACATATGTTAACAAGAGCTAAATATTAAAAGACTTGTGTATTTTCTGTAAAAAATAATTAGACCAAGAATAACATGATACAGCTGAACCTGTTTAAACCAAACACCTTCTGGGCAAAAGATCTTGTTTGGATTAGTAAGGTTTCATTTTACACATGTTTATGTAACAAATAATACTAATGATATGACCTAAAAAAAATCTGTTGACAGTTGACTAAGGTTACCAGTATGTATTACAGAGATTTCACTGTACATCATAAGTTTCTGGCTAGATGATGAGGAATTGTAAAAGTTTGAAACCTTAATGATTGCCTATAATCTTGACAAGAAAAGTAACACATCCATGAATCATTTTTACTCTTTTATCAGATGTAGAAATTTTTAATTTCCATGTTAAAACTTGTCATTAATAAGACCTAAAACCATTTGCATTTTGTGCAGATGAGCAAAGACCAATAAAACCATACCAAACTTAGGTACATGTATTAATCATTCTTAATGATACCTTAGTGTATAAAATCTTAAATTCAACATTAAAGCTACAACAGTCAGAGGAAATTCTAAGGTAATTGTAAAATTTATGAGTCTATAGTCTTAACAAAAATCACAGAAAGCGGAACTGTTCTATAAATCAAGATAAGATGTACATGTATAATGTCTGCATGTCAAAGGTATTCACCAGTTAGTGCATTTACAACAATTTATAGAAAATAGAATTAAACAAGAAAAAATTGGATATCATCCTGTATAACCAGAAATATTGGCTGTTAGAAACTTTTGCAGTTTTCTAAGAACTATTTCATGGTAAGAAATATTTGAATTGTTCACATCCCGAGTATCTATACTGTCTTTAAGTAAACCAACTCCCTAGAGTATGGCTACTCCAAAATATACCATTACGACCCTGTCATAAAAGCAAAACATACAAAATAAATTAATAATTTAAGCTGTATCTTACTTGTTTATTAAGACCAAGCATGTTACCGACCATCTCCCTGGAGTATGGCTGTTCTAGAACATATCTTAACAATCCTGTCTGTGGCTCATGTAAATCCTGTATAATAAGAAAACTAAATGACTACATGAACCATAAACTCTACTGTAGTGACCACCTCAATATAAAATCCATCTTTAATTAAGTATCATGGTGGTCTTTATATACCAGTTTTTCTGTATTTACAAATAATTTTCCATTAAAAGATATTGTTCCATTTTTTATGCCAAAGAAAGTATTTGATTATATTATAGTATGTGTAATATGTTAAGAATTAACCCCAATTAAAATGAAATTTTTAACTCATAAGTTCAATTTTTTGTCCATACTGACAACACTCAAAGAAATGATATCATCTATAACAATGAAAGGTCCACTTTACGTTTTATTGTAACCTTACTTCTGATATATGAGAATATTTAACATGAATGAATGATTTTTTATGTTATTTTTACCCTGTCATAGGGAAGAGGTCCATTCAATGGAAATTTTAAATTGCTAGAATTTAGTCTCCACACCAGACAAGTTGCCAACGAATGTCCAACGATTGGCAGTAAGTCAGCCCTTCCTGAAAATAAAACAAATTAACCATTTAAAGTATTACAATTCCTTGTTACAAAGTTGTAAATACTAGTTAAGTAACTTGTGTACAAATAAATAAAGTTCACAATTTTTATATATATTATATACATGTGTATATATTATTTTTATCCTAACATTGCCACTTAATGTGATGTTTGGAATATACATGTACATGTATGTGCCGGTAAATTAAAATGTTATGTGGTTTGATTTATCATTTCTATAAGGTCATGACATCATCACTATTGATTTAAACTAAAAAAAAAATAATAATAATAATAAATAAATAAATAAATAAGTAAATAAATAAATGATAATAAATAAATAGAAAAATAAATAAATAAATAAAAACCAACAATAAAACACCCTCCCATCTCAATACAAAAATGCACATACAGACACATACAAAATGATTGATTACAAAATCAGAAATACATGTACATGCTTTTGGAAAAATAACCTTTTTGACATATAAAATTTGGTATAACTTTTTCTATATTAAATGACAAAAATTTACAATTATAACATACTAGTATGTACACATATTATCATGTAATATCTAACTGTTATATTGTACCTGATACAGTCACCATCTGTGCTGTTAGTCTAAAACTATTGACAAAATTTGACAATATCTTGCCCATTTTCTAAAAAAAAAAAAAAAAAGACAAAAAATTACAAAATTACTTTTGTAAAAATATAGAAAGAGTAAAGATCTTAAAATAAATAGGTGTGTATTAATAAAACATTAGGTCTAATCTTACCTTATCAACCATGAGTAAAGTGTAAAAATGATAAAAAAAAATTCAAAGTTCCAACATCTATAAGTTGAATATATTTTGATGTTCTGTAACAGAATACCTTTTATTACTTATTTAGAGAACATTTTGAAGTGTCCATTTTTCATAATCTAAAATGTTAAATTTTGTATTCTTACCCAATGTGGCCATACTTTGTCCTCTGGACACACTTTAGTGATTTCATTGACAGCAAGATAGGCAGGTAAAAGACATGCATTACGGTCTAATATATAAGTTATTAGCTGAAAATTAAACAATAAAATCATTATGGAAAACTCATGACTCAAACAAAACACTTACCCTTGTAAAAATTATGTTTCGCTGATAAAAAATATTGTACCTCGAAATTAAAAACAAAGTTATCCCCCTTGTAATGGTAATATTTTTATAAACAAAGTTATCCCCCTTGCAATGGGTAATATTGTTATAAGAGTTATCCCCCTTGTAATAGTAATATCTTGTTATGTTACGTTAGACATCAAGCATAAAAATTTAAACCTTATTTCACAAAGCAAAAGCTACCAACAAGGCTAGAAAAATGTTGATTATTAATATGACACATTACTTACATTAATAACACACTCTATCTGTGGCATGATCGACACATTACCGATCGCTGGTATCATCTGACACTTGTCTAGAATGACTCTCAACAAATCACGACATCCCTAAAATATCAACACGAAGTCCATGAAGAAAAGATACAGAAAAGTTATATGCAGGAAGGAAGTTTTTTAGATATACAGTAACATTATTATTATACATTACAAAAAAAATTGAAATAAATTTAATTATCAAATTAAACATAATTGAAAAATTAATGAAATGAATACATTAAAATACTAATATCAAATTTTTTTCCAAGTTACAAAAACATGCATGTCATATATACTCAAGGTGTGTGTGTGTGTGTGTGTGTGTGTGTGTGTGTGTGTGTGTGTGTGATCTTACCTTGTAATCTACTCCCCCTATGATCTTCCGTATTAATTTGAAAGTTGTGACCCACATGTGTTGTTTACTATAGTGAATCTGATCATTATTCAACAAGGCTTCACATACTGGTCTAAAGAATGAAAAACAACTAAGTCATGATTTTTGTTTAAAATGTTCAAAAAAAGTCTACTGTAATTTAATACATGTGCTTTTATTAAACAAAGCAGCTCACTTCAACACCAAGCCTAGAAATCTTTACAGCTTATATATCAGTAACAGAAACTGAGACTTATTCTCACACATGGCATTGTTTACCCTTTTTTAAAGTTGATTATGGCATGGGGTTTTTTAGGTTTAGTGATCTAGCTCTATTAACCTGCCTTTCCAAAATTAGTCAGGATATCCCACCTGAATATATTCTTTTTAAAACTCTGTAAAAAATACAACTTAAATGTCGAAGGCTAAGACTGAGGGTTATGCTCACAATGTAAGATCATCTAGATTAAATAAGGTGGCCAGTAACATGATTGTCTGTGACAAGGTGTTTTACTTGACTTTCTCTTTTTAATCATAAGTAGGACTACACTTAACTACAGTACATTGCAAGTATGTCATATCTAGGAGAATGACATTTCCCTGTTTAAAACTGATATAGCTTAGTGTCTCAATGAAAATCAAGATGACCATCTTTTATCATAATGTTTCAACTCCCATCATATCACAAAGTACTTACTTTGTAAGGCCAATTCAACTTAATTGGTAGATTCTCATCCCCACCCACCCCACCGAAAATGTCCCGCCCCAAGTCATTTTATTTTCGTTTCCCATTCCCAGGCGTATTCAAAGTCTGGTCTGGAGTTATGTCGGTCTGTGGCGTTTCAGAAAAGGTTTTTTTTAGCACTCCCATAAAAACTGAAAGAGCGAGGTTGAAATCGAAAGTAACTTCATACATGTTACAGATAGAGAATGGTTTTCTTAATTTTGCATCTCGCCAGTGGTCCAGAAGAATTATGGGCATGGTATGTGGGGAAATATAGCAGACACTCAACAGTTAGTGGAGGTGTACAATACTGTAATTTAATAAGCGGCGATATAGGCAAAAAGGGCCCTATTGTCGATGTAGATGTCAACCATGTGAGAGTGCTAGTTTTCGTATAAAATAAAAAAAAAAATAATTAAAAAAAATAAAAAAAAAAAAAACACCTCCCACCTGCCTCAAATTTTTGTCCAACCTGGATGAGAATCTACTATTTAAATTGAATTGGCCTAATTTTACTTAAATCTAGAAAGACAGATTTGGAATTGTGGAAGAAACTGGGGTAATCTTAGATAACCACTGAACATAACCACTGAACCCAGGATAGTAACTGTCAAAAACCTGACTCTTTGCATTTAGGAAGAAACATCATGGGGCCTTTGGGTGTGGTCTGAAAGCTTACGTTCCATATCATCATAAAACAAGAGGCCCATGGGCCTTAACGCTCACCTGGAGATATGTCCAATATTGTTTGCAAAGTACAATAGACAATATATTACGTACAGAAACTTGAAAAGTTTTCTCAAGTTAAGAACTCCCACAAAACTTAATCAGAAATATATCCACTCACATTTCATTCATTAGTAGCTTATATGATATGCATGAAGTAACTGTAGTGCAATGAATAATTTCCAAATCATTAATCAATTTCAGCAAACTTATGCAGCCTTGTCCTTGACCTTTGAACATATATGACCTTGAACCATATATGATTGTCATGTCAATACCTATAATATTGTAATATACATGCCTATGCATGAAATTAATAGCTTTCAAGATAATTAATAATCTTAGAATTCCTATGTTGATATGACTTGACTTTTGAACATATAACCTTGAACCATATATCAAAATGATCTTTGACCTAATACCTACAATATTCTAATATACATGCCTATACAAAAAGTTAATAGTTTTCAAGATAATTAGTAATATGTCTTCTTTTGCAGCTTTGACCTTGACCTTTCAACAAATGACCTTGAACCATATATCAAAATGATCAATGTCGCAATACCTACAATATTCTAATATACATGCCTATATAAAAAGTTAACAGTTTTCAAGATAATTAGCAATTTAAGTCTTTTTTTGCAGCTGTGACCTTGACTTTTCAACAAATGACCTTGAACCATATATCAAAATGATCATCATGTCAATACCTACAATAATCTCAGCTCAGGTGACCTAAAAAAAAACCCTGACTCTTTACTGCTTTAAGTACAATACCTGAGCATACATTTCAATAGCTGTTGACATCTCAATATAAGTGCAATTACGTTTTGAGTCAGACACAAAATCTTATTCAATCAATCTTTAACCAACATATAACAACAGCTACAATGCATGCATTTCATCATGACATAAAATTTTCAAAATTTTTATCAATGTTTGAATGACCTGCCATTTTGTACATTCTGCACTTTAATTTTTTTTACACTTCATTGGAAGAAATAATTAACAGTAATCAATTCTACCTGGCTTGTATAGTACTGTTTTCTACTAAGGAGTCCAGTAAATCTGCCAAGAAATTTATCCTGTTCCCATTTTGCTGGTTATACATACATTGTATATATGTTTTCAAGGCTACATCAAGTGACTCCTGAAATTATGGAAATACATGTACATGCATAAATATTTGACAAAAAGTAATTATCTACTAATTATGGAAATGCATGAATTCTATCTTTAGCATTAAATAAATAACTACGGAAATATAAAAATCTAAATATGGCAATATCCCTTCTTTATTTAAATCTGAGAAACTGTCACATATCAAAATAATGGATAAACAGAGACAATTAGAAAAACATAAATTGATTCTATGTTCTAGCAGAATAAATAAATGTTCATTGTAAAAATAGTGGTAATAAAAAACTGAATTTTCATATTAATGTAGGAAAAAAATGCTCAAAAAAGGTCTGATTTAATTATACAAGAGGCCCATGGTCCTTAACGCTCACCTGGAGATATGTCCAATATTGTTTGCAAAGTGCAAAAGACAATATATTAAGTACAGAAACTTTAAAAGTTTTCTCAAGTTAAGAACTCCCACAAAACTTAATCAGAAATTTATCCACTCACATTTCATTTATAAGTAGCTTATATAATATGCATTAAGTAACTGTAGTGCAATGAATAATTTCCAAATCAATAATCAATTTCAGTATACTTATGCAGCTATGTCCTTGACCTTTGAACATATCTGACCTCGAACCAGATATGACTGTCATGTCAATACCTACAATATTGTAATATACATGCCTATGCATGAAATTAATAGCTTTCAAGATAATTAATAATTTTAGTATTCCTATGTTGATATGACCTTGACCTTTGAACATATAACCTTGAACCATATATCAAAATGATCACCATGTCAATACCTACAATATTTTAATATACATGCCTATACAAAAAGTTAATAGTTTTCAAGATAATTAGCAATTTAAGTCTTTTTTTGCAGCTGTGACCTTGACTTTTCAACAAATGACCTTTACCAATGTATCAAAATGATTGTCGCGTCAATACCTATAATATTTTAATATACATGCCTATACAAAAAGTTAAAAGTTTTCAAGATAATTAGCAATTTAAGTCTCCTTTTGAAGCTTTGACCTTGACCTTTCAACATATGACCTTGTACCATATATCAAAATGATCATTGTCGCAATACCTACAATATTCTATTATGCATGCCGTTACATAAAGTTAATAGTTTTGAGATAATTAGCAATTTAAGTCTTCTTTTGCAGCTGTGACCTTGACCTTTCAACAAATGACCTTGAACCATATATCAAAATGATCGTTATGTCAATACCTACAATATTCAAATATGCATGCCTATACAAAAAGTTAATAGTTTTCGAGATAATTAGCAATTTGAGTCTTCTTTTGCAGCTGTGACCTTGACCTTTCAACATATGACCTTGTACCATATATCAAAATGATCGTTGTTGCTATACCTACAATATTCTAATATACATGCCTATACAAAAAGTTAAAAGTTTTCAAGATAATTAGCAATTTAATTATTCTTTTGTAGCTGTGACCTTGACCTTTGAACAAATGACCTTGTACCATATATCAAATTGATCATCACGTCAATACCTACAATATTCTAATATACATGCCTATACAAAAAGTTACTAGTTTTCAAGATAATTAGCAATTTAAGTCTTCTTCTGCAGCTGTGACCTTGACCTTTCAACATATGACCTTGAACCATGTCAAAATGATTGTCATGTCAATACCTACAATATTCTAATATACATGCCTATACAAAAAGTTACTAGTTTTCAAGATGTAGTGACAAATATATAATTTTTAGCAATTTCCCCACTCAGCGCCTTAAAATTTCCCGATTTTGAGCCCCATGGCTACCATTTGTGCAAATCTGAAAAAAGATGACCTAAGGATGTTATAAATGAAATAACTAAGTATATCTCTTGTAGATTCAGAGGAGAAGATTTTTAAAGTTTTTCACTATTTCCCCCTTATGGGGCCCCAAGGGGACATAACTCCTTCATTTGTGCAAATCTGATAGGGCTTCACCCAGGCATGATGGTTACCAAGTTTCATTAAATTTGGCCCAGTGGTTTTGGAGGAGATGATTAAAATGTAAAAAGTTTACACATGACGGACGACGCATGACGGACTAAGATGGATAGAAATAGCTCATCTTAGCTTTTAGCTCAGGTGAGCTAACAAGTACATGTACTAAATTTAAAGTTTCAATTTTAGACTTTTCAAATCAGTTTTTACTGTAATGCAATATCTATCAAAACTGATTTTTTTAATGAGTTTACATTGTACATTTGCATTTTATTAAATAGATACATGTTCATTACCTGAGGTACATTAGATAAAACATTTTTCAATTTTTCAGCACTATTTTCACGTTTCCATCTTTCTGTTTCAGCTGTATGGCATATCACTGAACAAAATGCCTCCTCTAGAGCTTCACTTTTCTGAAAAATTCATATTTATTTATCAATGGATCTAATAAACTTAAACAAGATTACATACTTACATGTTAACTTGAAAGCATTTTCCCTTCTGCATAAATGCATTTACCTGAGTGTATCTGCACACAAGATCTAATGGTTTGCTGTTCAACTGCTCAATACAGGCAAAATCAAAGATCAGAAAGCAATGATACTTATACCAGACATACTGCCACCAGTTCTCCATTATCAACATGAGTTCCTGAGATCTGTTGACAGGTTCTCTGAATTATGTGTGCTTTCTATACCCATAATTTGAACAAAGACCACAAAGAGCATGAGTCTAAAACTATGAAGTGTTTAAACATAACAATTGATGTTTATATTATTATATATATAATAACACTATGCACTAGCATATGTTATTCAGTTTGCTTTGCAAAACAATAAAGTTATAGAACTATAAACACCATTTCTAGACAATTCAATGGTTAATTAAACCTATACCATAACTTTATATGATCAATTTTATCTTCAATAATAAATAAATGCAAATGAGTTGAAGCAATAAAGATAATACTTTTATTCCCATCCTAAATTTAATGTCACTATAAGACAATGAAATTTGTCTGCTAGAAGCCTTGTAAAAACCATCTATATACAGGTCACACTGTCCAGTACTTAAATTCAAGCAAGGAATTTGAAAAGTCAAAGTGTATAGTGTAGTCACAACTAGAGAATTTTTAACAAGGTACCCAAGATGCAATAATCTGTTGGTATCTGAGAAACTGTTTGGACAAGTTAATCCTTTAACAAAATGGGAATAGGCTCTTTTTACCAATTACCAATACATCATATTCAACTAAAAGTGGAAATAATAAAGGCCGACATTATTCACACGTACGGTAGAATAACGCATGTTGTTGGCTGGCATTATTCACACGTACGCATGCGCAGTACGATAACTTATATCAGCCATATACGGATTCAATGAAGTATATTAGAATATTTAATACGCTTATTATTATAGAGAACACTTAGCCATGAAGAGTATGCAATATATGCAATGTTATATAAATCATATAATAATTATTGATTGGCAATGACGTTTCTCCAACTTGTAGACCGAATGATATTATTAAAAATATTTGTGCGCTTGTTGATAATTTGAACAGTAAAATTTTTTTTAAATCATAATCATCGGGATGGATAACTTATCAAATAAATGGATCCTGTGAAAACCACGTCCTCGTCATGGGATCTTGAAACATGACAAGTTATTATATGCAATATTATACAAATATTCATTAGCAATATGATGTTTTAAATAAATAAATATATCGATAATTATTATATAATTTATAAATATTTATATAATATTGCATATAATAACTCTTCATGGCTAAGTGTTCTCTATAATATTAAACAAGTTATTAAACGCAATATTATACAAATATTACAAAAATATTCATAAGCGATATGATAAATATTTAAATAAATAAATAAATATATCAATAATTATTATATAATTTATATAACATTGCATATATTGCATACTCTTCATGGCTAAGTGTTCTCTATAATAATTAGCGTATTAAATAGTCCAATATACTTCATTGAATCCGTATATGGCTGATATAAGTTATCGTACTGCGCATGCGTACGTGTGAATAATGCCAGCCAACAACATGCGTTATTCTACCGTACGTGTGAATAATGTCGGCCAATAATAAAATGTAATCTAGGAGATATAATCTAACAAACACCTAATGTAATAATTACATATACCCTGTACATGCCATTTGGCAGTTCTAATAAATTCAGAAGTTGCAGAACAGCCTAAAACTCCTGAACCATACTCTCTTTTTCTCAGCCAGTCAGAATATTTTTCATATTACCAGTATTTTGAACTTTAGAATGATTTTCATATGCCTGAATTTTATATTAAATCTTTGTCAAATATTTGAAATTTTTTTTCTTTAAACAAGTTAAGAAGGATGTAATCTGTAAATCCATCATGAAGGTCAATTTTTATTTTTTGAAACTGTGCCCACATACATCTAAAAGCTGTGTCTGTAAATGTGTTAAATGTGAAATGCAAAATAATTTGTATATTTGTTTGTCTCTAGAACTTTATTCTTATTTCATGGAAATTTAATAGCCCATATCTTTCAGTAAATGCAAACCTACTGAATAAATATATAATGAAATATGTTTATTTCACCATCAAAAATAATTTAAAGATCATAGTATTTTTCACAGGTAACAGGTAACATTTTTTACCGGATATTGGGTAGAATAATAAACTGTTTAAGTTAAGTGATTGTCCCGACTCAATTTATCAAAAGTAAGTTTTCAAACAACTTCATGACATTCAAAATTGCCAGTTCTATCCGAGTGTCTTTACAGCAATGAGACGATTTAGCACTCCAACTTTTAGTAAAGCCAGATGCATTCGTATACATACAAAAGCACAGTGCACGTGAATTTTAAACGCATAAAACAATATATTTTTAGATAACAAATAGGCCTTATTTTACAGACAAAAAACAATGCTATGTGCATACCAAAATATTCACGACAACATCATGGACGCTATCAACAACAAGCGTTTGAGACATATCTGTTGTCTTTATGGACGAGTTTTATGTTAATGTCGTTGCGCCATTTTTCACGAAAAAAAACAGACACAGCTATTACTTGTTTTCATGGAGGCCGCCATTGTTTTAAATATACACCTGTTCGATTATTAAACTATGAATTCAAAGAATTCATGGAATCTTAAGGAAGCTTGGTTTGACAGACCTAACTCACAGGGGCTTGGTGTCAGGATTTTTGTAATTTTGTTTAAAGATTATTTATTTGCGTTTTTTTATTATATGCGAGGTTGATACAAGTTCATACATATCGATAACTTTGCGTGAAATCCATTTTTAACAAACTTCAAAAAATTCCGAAATAATAACATTAAAAAACACAAGGGACGAAAGTCGCCATTTTGAAAGTCTACCCCTCGCTTGGAAAAAAAATCGTGAAAAATCAGCCGATCCATGCTTTCACATAAATTTCATTTATTTCAGCTTTGAAAAGCCTGTTCTTTTCATTCCTATTTCCGTTTTCTTCAAAGCAATCAATAACTTTCTGAATTTTTCCACCAAACTCAAAATCGGACAATTTCCAGATTGACCAATTCGAAAACATGACAGGGGAAGTAACTCTTACGATTGAAAACGAGGCTGGGGGGGCAAATCGAAATCCAATCTCATTTAGTACTTGTTGGCTTTGAGTCGGGATTTTTATTATTATCATTATTTTTTAATTTTTATTATTATTATTATTATTTATTATTATTGTGACCAGTTGTGTATCTTGTAGAGTTTGAAATCTAAATACAACTTCTTCATTCCACGTGGAAAAATATACGTTAATCGGCTGAAAAAACTGGACATTCTTTTTATTATCTACATCTAAAATCGGAAAAAAGACTTGAAATTGCCGACTTGAAGGAATTAAATTCCCACTGCGGTCCACCGCAAAGAACATTTCTGCCGTGGTGGAATATAAAATCGTCTACCGCGATGTTTATTGAAAACCAAATACATAATAAACTGGATGTGTACTTGACCATTTGAAGAAGTATCAAGATCAATTAAAAATAAAATGTAAATCCCGGTTTTAAGAAGAATCGTATTAATCGAATATTATATTTACTAATTCAAAAAAAAAAAAAAAAAAAAAAAAAAAAAAAAAAAAAAAAAAAAAAAAAAAAATTATATTTTTATGTTAGTTGTAATTTAATACAAGATGTATTTCTCTTGCATTTCAATATACCACACATCACAGTAATGATAAATAAGCGTTTAGCTAAAAAATACATTTTTGCGAATCTTTCCAACTTTATCAGTGAAGAGTTATAATTAAAGCTGCATTAAGTTTTCCAAAGAAAAAATTAAAACGGTACTAATCTAACTAATGATGTTCCTAATGAAAAATGTTACATTTGGTTCAACGATAAAAGCTCGAATAAATGCAGAAATCACAATATTTACCCATCGAGATGCAGCATTTAGGATCTAATATTAGAACATGGTTACGTCATCAAAAACCCGGGTAATTTAAACACAACTTTCAAAACGGTGAAATACGATAAATTAAACACAGAACTTCGTTGAATTTGTCATTTGTGACTTAGTAAGGGATACAAAACACCATTTCAAATACATCCGGATATAAATGAAGGACAATTAATGTAATCTGTTATGTTTCACTTTCGGTTCTAGGGTTTTTCCGTACATCCGACATGATCCGTGCGCATGCTCCAAGCTCA
Organism: Tegillarca granosa; assembly: GCA_029721355.1. Classification (NCBI taxonomy): domain Eukaryota; kingdom Metazoa; phylum Mollusca; class Bivalvia; order Arcoida; family Arcidae; genus Tegillarca; species Tegillarca granosa. Next base: position 37,158,785 of record CM056598.1, on the reverse strand, counting down.
TAATTACCATCGTAAAACTCTGACCAACCGGTCAGAGGATTCCGTTTATTTACAGCTAAAAGAAATGAAATTTTAGAAAATGAATGTCACGGATCGTGGTTAGAAGATATCTATTTTTAAAAAAATATATTTTTAGAAAATCAAAAAAAATTCAGAAAATTGATAACCTTAATGCAGCTTTAAGTGAATCGAGCCATAATTCTCTTTTTATTTTGTTAATTTTTTTCATACTAGATTTACCACCGTATGCAAATATGTTAATTAACTTCTCCATATTTTCTCCCTTTGGCCGACCATGTATTGGTGAACAGTATCGTACATATGCATACATATTTTCGCCGTAAACTCATTAAAAATCATCCTAGAGTCATATTTTTTTAATTTGTTCATTTTTAAACTGCGTCTACTGAACCTACTGTAGGCAAAATATGTTAATCAACTTTTCTTTTATTTCCCTCGTTTACTCCCGTTTACTCTTCATACCTACCGAAATTGTAGTGTTCCAGGCTGTTCACATCAAATAGGCATTTCAATTTGTATTAATAAAGATTGACAATCTTCATACTTAAATTTGATATGTTATTCATGTATTATCATATATAAAATTTTTCACTGAAAGGATTATTTACAAAATAATTTCCCACTTGATAGGATAATTTTTAAATTTTATATTGCAAATTTTATTTCTGAAACAGCGATTGTTTTCTTTCAAAATTTCGAATGTATCTCAAACAAATTCAGAAAAATATGGATGTAATTGCAAATGTATACAGTGTAGTTATAAGCATTTGATGAATCTTGATATATTCTGTATTCATATTTCTAGAAAATTTGACTGTTTGTTAAGTTTTTTTTATTTTTCGGACAGTCTTTTTACATCTGATACCCATAAGAATAGTGCCTCACAAATAAAATAGTTTGTTTCATAATATGAAATTTAGAGGCTGCAGTGGCCAAGTGGTTAAGATGCAAGTCTACAAACCTAAGGTCTTTCACACACGAAAATAATAATAATTATTATAATTATAAAAAAGTGATTTAGAAAACGCTTTGATTAGAATTTTTTTAATAAGTGAAATAACGATATCTTGAGAATATATGCAACAAGTCGTCGAAAAAAATTCTCTTGAGAAAGTTTAATTTTGATATTTTCTTTATATTGAATGTATTTACATAATAATCTAACATACGACTAATTAAAAGATTATCAATAATCTAAGTCGGTGGACATCCTGTTTATTAGGCACATTCCATCACCTGTAATCATCAGGATCTTACCTTGCAATTTGCTAAATTGATTGACAGGTATCCCTACAGCGATGAACTAGTAAATGCTTTTTGTAAATATTTTGAGATGTTGACAAAATGTGTGGGAAGAACGAATGTAAATTATATTAAATTTGAGATTAAATTAAAATAATTAATCGAAAAACTACGAAAGCCTATTAGGCTCATGAAAAAAAAAAATCAAAAGGCGTAATAACGCGAAATAAAGGCGTAATAACGCGAAATAAAGGCGTAATAACGCGAATTAAAAGGCGTAATAACGCGAAATAAAGGCGTAATAACGTGAATTTAAAGGCGTTTTAATGCGAAATAAAGGCGTTATAACGCGAATTGAAAGGCGTAATAACGCGAAATAAAGGCGTAATAACGCGAAATAAAGGCGTAATAACGCGAAATAAAGGCGTAATAACGCGAATTGAAAGGCATAATAACGCGAATTGAAGGGCGTTATAACGCGAAATAAAGGCGTAATAACGCGAATTGAAAGGCATAATAACGCGAATTGAAAGGCGTTATAACGCCTTTTTTTCGCGTTATTACGCCTTTATTTCCCGTTATAACGCCTTTCAATTCGCCTTAAAACCCCTTATTTCGTTTTATGACGCAAGTTGCTTACCATAATGGTGTGGAGGTCCAGGGTTTAAAGATCTATTTTCCGCCCCATTACATACATTATTAAAAGTCTGTGTGTGTGTGTGTGTGTGTGTGTGTGTGTGTGTGTGTGTGTGTGTGTGTGTGTGTGTGTGTGTCCTGCACATATACATTATATGTAATGTAATTAGTTTTTATATGTATAATTTTTATGAAAATTTAAAAAAATTTACATCATCCGATCCTGCGCTGAAATGAATAGTTATTTCTGAAACCGTTCCATTTGTCGATTTTAAAGTATTTTTCATAAAGAGTGTCTTTGTACACATGGCTATTTATGAATTACATCCTGATTAACTTTTAATAGTGAATAAATGACATTTGTGTCTTTATCTTAGTTAATATAGACAGATCAAGGTTTATTCACTTTCATTTGCTTTAGGCTGTCTAAAAGAATTTAAACTAAAATCAATCTGTTTGTGGAAAGGGATTTTAACCTTTGGAGAGAAACGATTCTCAAGGGAAGTGACTGCTCTATATATAGACAAAAAGGCATTAAAACGCCTTTCACTTCGCATTATAACGCCTTTCATTTCGCATTATAACGCCTTTCACTTCGCATTATAACGCCTTTCACTTCGCATTATAACGCCTTTCACTTCGCATTATAACGCCTTTCATTTCGCGTTATAACGCCTTTCAATTCGCGTTATTACGCCTTTCAATTCGCGTTATAACGCCTTTCATTTCGCGTTATTACGCCTTTATTTCGCGTTATTACGCCTTTCAATTCGCGTTATTACGCCTTTAATTCGCGTTATTACGCCTTTATTTCGCGTTATTACGCCTTTATTTCGCGTTATAACGCCTTTATTTCGCCTTTATTTCGCGTTATTACGCCTTTATTTCGCGTTATTACGCCTTTCAATTCGCGTTATTATGCCTTTATTTCGCGTTATTACGCCTTTATCTCGCGTTATTTCGCCTTTTAATTCGCGTTATTACGCCTTTAATTCGCGTTATTACGCCTTTATTTCGCGTTATTACGCCTTTTAATTTTTTTTATTCATGAGCCTAATAGGCTTTCGTAAAAAACCGACTGGTTGGCAGAATAAAAATACTTTTGGTAAATTCAAATTGATTTAGATCTACATTTCCTTATCTGGCAACATTTTTATAAAATCATTTAAATTATTTAATAAATTTAATTTCCTTTACATTTCTAGTGCCATTAATACGACTGAAAAAGTTTAAACTAATTTTGAACGCTTGCGGACCGACATGTCTTTTTTAAATATAAATTAATTTTTCATTTTCAATGATTTTTTATTATTAATTTCAGTCATATTTAACAATTTTTAAAAAAAGATATTACTATAAATTTCATTAAAACTGACGAAAAACTAACGATATCGCAGTACACTAGATAAACAAAATTGCAATCGCAAACTTCGCTTTGCCCCCCCCCCCACGAGACTTAAACGAGATTTCAGACAAAGCGAGATTTCATGTTTTCGAATTCCCACTTGGAATTACTATAACCACATTATTAAATCTCAGAACGGGAGAACCTGACAAGAGACGCAACTCGTGAACGTAGAGGTGCTCTCGGTGATTGCTTTGAAGAAAACGGAAGCATTTTGAATATATATTATGTATTATAAATACGTGGTTGTCCAGTTTATATACTTATTACCAGAAGTCCATGAATTACTTCATGTAATTCATGGACTTCTGTTATTACTTATACAGTAATATACTTAGTTGAATTCCAAATTTATTACAATCACATGTCTACATTTTGTAGACAATATTCTAATTCCGGCGGAAAATTAATTTTTAACACTTATAAAAGGGAAATTTCATTATTGACAAATAACTTTATAAATTGATGTCTCAGGAAATAAAAAATAATCATACTTAACATGCACTTTGCAGTATTACGTTACATTTTTGCTACGTAAAAGGAAAGAAAAATGAAGCGGCCAAACTGAGAACGTCGAACATTGCCAATACTAGCGGCACGATCTGCCGACTGATACCCGGCCACCTATCAAGTCAGTCCGCATTCTATCCTTCCTATTTTGATTGAACTACCTTGAACTACCTTGAATCCAAACCACCAGATTCTACATTTGGACCAACCTCTTGGTCCGTCACTTTCCGAGGTCGGGCGATCACTCAAATCTAATATTGAGAAAATACAGCCGGACCAAACGGTCATATTCCCAACACTATCAGGACGCTCTACCAACTCAGCTATCCGACCACTTATCAATTCTGGTCCGCCATAGCTTAATATTTATTTCTGTCCGTGTTTTGCCGTTTGTTTGTTTGTTTCTCTTCAACCTTTTTGATGGTATAAAAGCTGAATATTTCAAGTGTTTTATTGTTATTCATTATATACTGTTTGTTTACACGTAGAAGTTAAAACTTAAACTCTACCAATATGTGTTTACTTTTATGTATATATGTACAAAGTAAGTTTCTTTTCTAATTGTTATTTCGTATTTTTATGTTTGTTGTATCATTTGTTTGATAACTATTCTTAAAATAAAATTATGTTAAAACATTTTTCACCCTAATTTTATCATGAGCGGTCTGATATGCTTAGAGGTTGCTCAAGTTATACCTAAAAAAAATAATAAGAAGTCGAACAAAAATAGAGGTCACGCATGCGTACTATCGATTTTTGCTAATTTCATATCCTGTTTTTCGGGAGCCAGACATATTCCACATTCCTTCGTTTAGAAGCAGGTATTTTATGCGTTTGCATTGTGTTTTAGTGTTTTTTCTTAGCTGATCTATTTATCGTTTATTTAAGATTGATATAAAATGGTTTCACAGAAGCCATTTGAAAAATGTTCTGAAATTATTTGACCTAGATCTGTGTCTGAAAATCTTAAATTTTTCATTTTTCCGGTGGGTTGGGCCAAGGAATATAAAACTCATTTGTATTGATGATTCACCTTTTAAGTCCATTTCCATATATGGAATCATAAGAGATATCAAACTTAGCACATCAAATTTTGACACTGAATCTAAAAATCTGAAATAGGTGGTAAGTTATCAATGTAAATCCAACAGGTGGATAATCCAGATATTATGGCAAGTGCCTTCTACTTGGTTGATCCTTCTATGATCAGATCATCTGGACCACTGAGTTTGATATTTGTTTTTCATAAAAAAACCCATTGAACTGAAATTTGTTTAATATTGGGCACTCACTTTGTTTAGTCTTTTCTGAATATGTCCTATGTGAATTGGCATTTGTCATTAAATATATTTGTAGAAAGGAAAATGTTACAACTCTGGGGATTTATTATGTTGATAATGTTGATGAATTATGTTATATGTACAAAAACCCAACAATTACTGTTTTTTTTTTTTTCAATTTGTAAAATCTCTGTAACTACAGTGTTTCACTCTTTAGAGTGATATCCTATGTAATGTTGCTTTATACCCCAGTCAGAATCTTTAACTTATTTTAAAGAAGGTCAGTTCAGAGAATGTGAAGGAAACCAGAGTGCCTGGAGAAAACCAATGTCCTTTTGCAAGCAAACTGACAAACTTTCTTAAACTAGAATAGGTTTAATATAGGCAGCAAGAGGCACTGTGGCCCTTATAGCTGCATGAAGTTTTCCAAAGAAAAAATTAAAACAGTGCTTATGTAATAAATGATGTTTCTAATGAACAAAGTTACATTTAGTTCAATGATAAAAGCTCTAATAAATACAGAAATTACAGTATTTACACAGCGAGATGCAGCATTTGGGATCCAATATTAGAACATGGTTATGTCATCAAAACCCAGGTCATTTATACACAACTTTCAAAACGGTGAAATACGATAAATTAAACACAGAACTTCGTTGAATTTGTCATTTGTGACTTAGTAAGGGATACATAACACCATTTCAAATACATCCTGGATATTATTAAAGGACAATTAATGCAATCCGTCATGTTTCATTTTTGATTCTAAGATTTTCTGTACATCCGTGCACATGCTCCAAGCTCATAATTACCATTGTAAAACACTGACCAACCTGTCAGAGGATTCCGTTTATTTACAGCTGAAAAAAAAGAAATTTTAGAAAATGAATGTCACGGATCATGGTTAGAAGATATCTATTTTTAAAAAAATATATTTTTAGAAAATAAAAAAAAATTCAGAAAATTGAAAAAACTTAATGCAGCTTTAAGTAGAGATATTCAATTGTTATGAATCATACTTATTTATTGTACTCAGTGATATGCCAAATTTATACATTGTACATGTATATGATTTCTAAATGGAATATATTTTTCATGATACATGTATATATTTTGGTAATGACAACAAATAGCAATAGTATTCATTTGTTTATTCCTGTATCTTATAAGGACGTTCACTTGTAATGGCCTATTCTGAATGCAAATTATATGGTGTAAGAATTTTTTATTATACCTTTTAAGTGATTTTTTTTTTGGGCTTAATTTGGGGCCGAAATAGGGCCCCATTCCCAATCGCTAAAAGACTAAAAATTTCCCAAATTTGGACCATAAATTCCCAATCATATTGAAAATTTTATTTTTCTGTATTTGAATCAGTGACAAAAATAGTTACAAATAAAATTACCCACTTGCGATCTCATATGAAGTCAAAAATATCATTTACAGATTCAAAATGTTATGCCAAAAAAAACACCATTATTCTGCAATACTGTCTTTTTCTTTGTACTGACACCAACTTGTAACAGAATTTTGTGGAATTATATCAAGTGAGTACCATACACAAAACCAAAAGAATTGCTCATACAAAATACACCAGTCTTTATACAATAGGGACTCAAACCAGATCAAAATTATTTATTGCAAATTTTGACCAAGAAAAAAGCATTTTTTTGTGTCCTGTTAAGAGTTAGTTCTAAAATTTTTAATAAATACTTTTTCCTTATTTTCATGCATTGGTAGCTTTATATTCTAATATCCTGTTCATCGTAATACTGTAATATACTATGTTATTAATAATTAATGGAAAATTGAAGAAATTTTATGTCAGTCACACTATATTAAACTCCTTATCATTTCCATGTAATACACTGAATGTAGTACAGATCATTTAATATGTTTAGGGTGAAACAAACGGATACCTAACATACCAGTAATTTAATATTTCTATTTTATTTTGCAGCATTAAAAAATTTAAAAATGTCGAGCAGAAAAACAAAAGGAAAGACCACTAAAAAGAGGGCCCAGAGGGCAACCTCAAATGTGTTTGCTATGTTTGATCAAGCACAAATTCAAGAATTTAAAGAAGCTTTTAATATGATTGACCAAAACAGAGATGGGTTTATTGACAAAGAAGATTTACATGACATGCTGGCTTCATTAGGTAACTATTCAAAATAAAATCTGTGACTTATTTCTTGGAAGAATCAGGGTCTGGGTAGTTAAGTAATCTAAAGCAACAATTACAGACCACATGGCCTCTCACTGCCTAGGTTTGAATCCCACTCAGGCTGATCCAAAACCATACCTAAATCTTGCTTCACAGAATACAACATACCGGTAGTAAGGAATTTCTGTTTAAGATAACTGGATTTAGCAGACGAGTGTATTACCTATTAATGTACACTTATGATTTACATGAAGCTTTATGTTTTGTAGTGGTAAATTATCTCATACCAAATACATTCCCTTTTAACAACAACAGTAGGTATCTTCAAAAAAAAAAAAAAAAAAAAGAAGCCTTAAAACACTAATGAATACACCATATACAGTATTAATACAACAAACTGAAAAGTGTATATAGATTTTAATTAAAGCTTTTGTAAAGTATTATCAGTACTGTGTTACATTCTGTTTTTTTGAATTCAGGAAGTAAATTGTCAAATCGATATTGATAAATAAATAAATATACGTGTATTTCTAATTGTCAAAAATAACTCAAATGTTTTATATGTTTATACATGTATGTATTTGAACATACAAATGTTTTTAAAGTAAAGTTTTTGTGATATTGGTCCTTCCCGGAATATCTGTAAATGTAACTTGACTATGAAAAGGAGCAACTCAATTATGTGAAAAGATCTTTTGCAATGCAACAGTAGCATATTTGATCATTATGTTTTTTGTTTTTTTTTTTTTTAGAATAGTTCAGAATTTATGTAGACAAGCTATTTTGTTCTTTTCTTGGTTTGCTATTAAACAGATTTCCATAATGGTATTTTCATTTTCAATACTTCAGGAAAAAACCCTACAGAACAATACTTAGATGAGATGATGAACAGTGCTCCAGGACCAATTAATTTTACTATGTTCTTAACCATGTTTGGTGAAAAATTGAATGGTACAGATCCAGAAGATGTGATTAAAAATGCATTTGCTTGTTTCGATGAAGACTGCACAGGTAATTGATGCAACTGCATACTGTAATTAAATACATGTATATAAGCTATAAAGCCTATATGAACCCAGCTTTTGCAGGAAAAGTATGCACAAATTAAAAAATTTTAAGATTGTCAAAGACAATGTATGTTATATTCATAAGGAAATTTATTGATAACATTGAGTTTAATTTTTGTTATCATACTGAATGAAAAAGCACATGTCTCACATTCAGTTTAGGTTGTTTGTTTGAAAAAAGAAATGGCTATGTGATTGAATTTAAAAAAAATTTAAAGGTTTAAGAAAGGTCCAATGAGTTCAAGATTCTGTAAAACATTTCCATTTCACTTAAAACTCGATCAGAATAGTTGGAGTTTTGTAAGATAACCAACACATGTTACAATTTCTTGTTGGATTTTTATCCTTATCTACTTCACCTGTCCATCCCTCCTGTAAAATCAGGGTTTAAACAATTGAAATAATTTTTTATTGCTGAAAAAATTGCAATATTCTTTATGGTCAGGTTTCATTTATAATTTCTATGACATGATAAATATGATAGACCAGTATTGTCCTTTTTTTAGGTGTAATAAATGAAGAAAGATTAAGAGAACTTTTGATCACAATGGGCGAGAGATTTACAGAAGATGAGGTATGATTTATTTCACTTCACACTGATTAGTAAAAGTTGTATTATGTTAATTAATCACCATTTATACTCTTGGGATTGTCCAAAAGTCAAATAAAAATGGAGCTTGTTGTAGTAAATGAAATGAGGAGTTTTATAAGGTTAAAATACAGTCAAACTTCAATCGCTTGAACGTCTTAACCTCAAATACTCCAGATAACTCGAAGTCATCTGTTGGTTCTGACCATTTTCCTATATTATATAATGTAAATTAACCTTGATGGCTTGAACTTCTTTAACTTGAATACCCCGCTCGCTCAAACAATAAATATTTTTTAAAAGTATAAAGTTAGTGGAAATTCAACGTCTTTCGCTCGAATACAATTTTTGTCAGAATGACATGTGGTCCTGGTCATTGTAATCAAAACACAAGCTGAGGCCATATTACAGATTTTATCAAAAGTAATAGAGTGGAACGAAACAATTAGTCTAGACAGTTACCTAAAATTTTTAGTGCTACTCCGGATTTTGAATCAACCTGATGAGAGAATGTCGATATACCCAGTTCTTTAATCTCTTAATCAGATTATGACACATGGGAGTGTTTTATCAGTATTTTTCAAACACCCCAGTCGCTCCTGCCTAATGATTACACAACAGGATTCTGTAATTTATGTGTCACTGAAGTATGTAGAGTAATGTGTATTATTGTTATTTCCTTTGATTAAAACAACCGGTTATAACTGCTTTGTATTGTTTTTCTCTATATTTGGACTTGTTAAGTATTACATGTGAAATTAGAATAAAGTATGTTTATTGTGTATCAACACATGTTAAAATTAAAATAAAGTGCCTTATTCTAGCCCCATAGCCATATAACATCATAGGGCAGATTGCAGGTCAACATTTAGCCTTAGTTAAAATGAATTTTATATTTTTAATTGGGAAATTTCATTCTTTTTGAATTTGTTTTAATAATTTGTGATGAATAATAGAATTTTAATTCGGACATTTCATTATATGACATTTTTATACATTATATGTATAACAAATTTAAAGATTCTTTGACTGTCGTTAAGCATGGGAATCTGAACCTCCGATCACATCTCAATATTCAGTCGCTTGGATATTTGGTTGAAGTTTCCTTGAACTTCGAGTCAATTTCGAGTCATTGAAGTTCTATTGTATTGTCCACTGATTCAAAATCAAAAAGAAAGTCCTGTGGAACTGGAACAAGGACCTGTGGAACCATTTTCCTATACTATTAATGTTCTTATTTTTTATTGGTGACCTAAACCATTGGGATCAAAAATTATTTATCAGTCCCTGTTTAAACTGTTGATGCTGTTTCTGAGAAGACTTAAGATCTGATGTCTTGATAGGTTTGGCATCATTTTAGAACCATTTATGCCTATTTCTCTTCATCCTAATGATTGCATTGATAGAACTTTTTACAGTTGTATAAAGGGTTTTGAAATAAAAAATACAACTTTAAACTAGAAATCAAACTCCATTAGATATCTTTTTGAAGAATTCTGGTCATTTCGGCACTTGTGTTTGGTCACTTCGGCACTTGTGTTTGGTCATTTCGGCACTTAAAATTTTTTCGTTGATTTAACAGCATAATAATGTGCGTTGTGTTTATAAAAAATCATGTCGATAGGACACCTCTTTGTTACCTCGTGTTACGGTTTCGACAATTTAACTGGATTTTAAGGGTCATATGAACCCAAATTGCCATTTGAGCATCACTTTGACCACCCAGTTACGGTATACACAGCTCGGCTGAGACGATATCCCGGCAATTTAATGCTCCTTTTCGTAATCATTGTTCTATTTCCTCTGAGTACAAATATATGGGGATGATATCAAACTGACAATTTCAAATTTGGCAAGAGGCTGAGAGGATTCATTTCAAATATTATTTTAAGTAATTTTTTTTGTAATTTCAAATACCCTATTCCAGGGCAAAGGATCGTTACATAGCGAAATTATAGTCTCATTAGAGTTGCGTATACCGGTAACTGAGTGGTCAAAATGATGCTCAAATCATCAGGACACCATGTCCATCTCCCTCCCCGATATGTGTCAAGTTAAACTGAGGATAAATCACTAGAGTAAATGATTATTCTACAGTGACTTCTGGACATCTTCAATATAAGTGAAAGTACCTTGACTGGGGCATAAACACCAAATGTTACACCATTCCATATAACCCATTTCTATTTACCATATTGACAGTGATTTTATGGTATCAGTGAATTTTTGTGTAACTAGATGAATATCTCAAACCTCACTGGAGTTTTATTTTCAGAATAGTAACATACTAGTAATACACAAACAAAAACAAATATAGACAGACAAAAGTTTATTAGGCTTATTAATTACTCTTTAAATGTTGTATATGTTTTTATAAAGCACTAAAAGAATACTGTATATAATAGTAACAGTAATACATGTAATAATAACACACAAACCACACATGCACAATTATAACTTTTGGTAATTTAACTATTATGAACAATTGTCATGTGTATGTCTTATCCGATACTACTCCGACCCCATGCACCACCTATGTAAACAAAATCACTTCATACAACACAGAGGCCGGCTTTGATCATGTGTTAATCTAATAAGCAATCGCCACAAACTTAACTTGTAACAGAAAAATCTGCAGAGTTCCGAAATAACCAACGTAGGTGCCGAAATGACTTAAGTCAAGTGGCCGGAATGACCAAGTGCCGAAAAGATCAAGTGCCGAAATGACCTACAATAACAAGTGCCGAAATGACTTGATACCTTTTGAAAACATAGTTTCCAAAAATGACATCCAGTTTCTATCAGAAAAGGTCAACATGGCCTGGCCAAAACAAAACCTCTGAATGATACATATTGGTATGTCTTTGAGCAAAAAAATTCCGTTTGCCACCTAGTGTATAAAGGAAAGATTACTGGCAGAATTATTTGGAAAAGGGGAGGATAACCATGAAAATTGACTGGCATCCCACTTAAGAGATGTTGTACTCATCATGTCAATAACGCTTTTTATACTAAGCATTGGCATTATGAACCCATATATTGGTTTGGAAGTTCAGACAGAAGTAAATTTTATCTGTTGTCTAAACTGTTTTGTGGTTTTACTTATTTGCGGGAAGGGTAGGTATTTTTATTGTTTATACAGCCTGAGTTTGCAAATGCTGTATGAAACAAGGAACACTTTTTACGTTATTTCTCCAAGCTGCTGGTTTTACCAAATGAAGTCAAAAGAAAAAATAAAGGGAAAACAGAGCAGTTAAATCAAAAGACACATGTAGAATCAGGTTACACTGAACTGACATTGTACAGGATAAGATTTTGCTTGCTCAAAAGTATTTTATATTTGTAACCTGGTTAAAATGCATGTTGGAAATATTTAGAAGGTATTTCTATTTATCTGCTATTTACAGTAAACCAAGATAAAAATTGTCATTTTTCAATTTCAGGTTGATGAGATGTTCAGAGAAGCACCAATCAAAAAGGGAATGTTTGATTATGTAGAATTTACAAGAATATTAAAACACGGAAAGAAGGATGAATAAAAGTGCTTGTTTTATTTGTTAAAACCTTCAGCTTATACACAGGATTTAACTGTCTTTATTATATTGCATGCCACATGACTGTATCAGTTAAATGTCTACAGATCAAACAAGTGCCTGAAGGGTTTAATAGTGTATATTGCGCAATATGTACATGTATGAAGCATATGAACATTCCATATAGGGAAGGATAGTTTTTTTTATACAAAATGATCTGTATTTTCTCATTGATATGCATAAAGCAAGGCTGTGTTATAACTGTATTAACCATTTGCCCTTGGCATTATTTGTAGCTTTTTCATTATTATTATTTCAAACATTTAGTAACAACATATCAGACATGCAAAAAAAATGTTTTTTTCGTACATCATTCATGATAATTGTTTAAATATGAAATATTACAGACTTTCATGTGCTAGACACAGCAAGTGTTTTGTTATACCATGAGTGCTAAGATGGTAAAAATTACAATTTACTAAAAAAAAAAATGCTTTATACTTTATTCCAAAAAAAAAAAAACAAAAAGAATATCTCTTTTTAGTTATTTGCTTTTTACATATTTTCAAATTTCAGCATTTTTTTTTTTTAATTTTTACAATTAAAATAGGGAATATTAGACAGATTCACAGTTAACCTACAATTTTTTTCCATCAAAGATTTATTAAATTATCCCTTCAACATTAGTTTTGGTTAATAAAATTTTTAATTTATATTTATATCATACATGACTAAATTATTCAGATTTAATAGGTCTTAAAAAATCATCTCGAAACATGCAAAAACAGTACATATGTTGGTGTTAAACTATGTGTTAAAGGTATTCATTTACTTTTAGAAAGAATTCATCTGACATAGGTTAACCTATGTTTTACTCAGTTTTTCTTTCAAGTTATGTCCTCACCACATACTACATTTATATTTTTAATTATCAATTTCACTGTAATAGGAGACAGGTTTAAAATATCTCAGTAGAGCATTTTTAGTAATGAACAAAAGTGTACATTTTATCATTGTAACTTGAAATGTTATCAGTAACTTTTATTTGTAAATTTTGAACCGAGTCAATATTCCATTATAATCGTTTTACTGAAGGACCAATTAAAAGGGATCTTTTTACATTCATGAAGGACCAGTATTTTATTGGATGTTAACTTGTTGTCAGAATGAGAATTCAAGATGTTATTTGTTGAATGATAAAGGGACCAAACTGTATTCTTTAAAAAATTTTGAACATTTATATTCATTATTTAAAAATAAATAAAAATTCATTTATTATTGCACTTTTTTGTTGTGTGTTTTTATGTTAGCTCTGGTAGTCCGAGTCAGCAATTTAACTTGCAAAAACAGTAGCTGTACTTATGCATTGAGTGTATACTCAAAAGAAATGGAAAATCAAAAGTCATTTAAATGAAAACCTGTCTAAACTGAATTGATAGACATACAGTAAAACATCACTAAAATTTCTCTTAGTAACTTTGTTACCTCCCTTAGTAACATTGTAATCTTCCTTATTCTTACACTTTTTTGAAGTAGTAAAACCTCACTAAAAATGTTTCTTCTTAACCAACCAACCAACCAACCCCCCCCCCCCCCAAAAAAAAAAAAAAAAAAAAAAAAAAAAAAAAAAAAGGGCTAAAATAAAGGCCGATAATGGTGAGAATGAATTGCGATATCACTGCACCAATTAAATTGTTGGTTGATAAAAAATAACTTGTATCAACAGAATACCTCTGGTTATATTTGGAGAAAATCTTGAAATGTTCATCTATAGAACTTAGGCTCAGCAGCCTTATGAGAATTTTGGATCCAAGATCCAATAAACTGCTTGTAATTTCTGTATGGATTATATTTCCATGCACTTCATTTTAACAATTTTTCCCTTCTTGGGGAATATTGTGAATAAGATGTATCATGTTAACAAAAATATTCAAGTTCATTGAAACAACAAATCTCCAAGTTATTTGTCAATATAATGAAATAATTACAGAGTTCTCTCTAGGCAGATCAAGAAGTTTTATATTATCTACACAATTTTTCAGTATATGAAGAATACATTGCACAAAGCATGGTCATTTACAGTTCTTATATTTGGTTTCCCCTTTGATTAGTACAGAGGACATTTCTGATGTTGAAATTTCTATGATGGAGTAATGTTCATAAGTATTTCACATAGAAGATGTAGTGTTGATATATATTTTCCTTAGATGTTGTCTTGGTTTAAGTTATCTGATACATGTACTAATAATATTTAGTACTCGGTTTGTGTTGATTGTAATGTTGTTTAACTTTGCATCGCCAATTTTTCAGCAATAAGTGACCAGAGCAAGGTTTTTAATCCCTAAGGATTGAACAAAAAACAAGTTCATGTATGCATGAAATATGTGAGTGTATCATACTCGGGGTGACTTTGTTCTCGTCTTAGTACACACTTGTCATGTTTTCACATTTGTAGTACTGACCTTTTAACACACTGGTATGATGGTTAATGATATTGTTTAGTATAACAAATACTAAGTCAAACCCCCATGATAAAATAAAATGCAGACATATTCTCTTTCGTGTTGAGACTGCTTTGGTGATTCAGATGTAGAGTGTCCGAATTGAAAGCTGAAGGTTGTGGGTTCGAACCCCGACCGGGTCATACACAAGACTTTGAAATTTTAGATACTACTTCCTCGCCTGGCGCTCGGCATTAACAGGTCAGAGTATCGACATGTTTATGAGGTGCCAGGATCATGGACTGAGTTGTCTGCGGCATACTGACTCACTGAGATAACACCTTGTGATATTGTCATCCTAAGTGTGCGCTAGAGCGTGGTAGGTTACAATGCACACTTGCACATTCGAACATACAATAACTTGTTATTCAATATAGATAAATAATCTTGCTCTTGTGGGAATAGATGAACTGTTGGTGCAACCTTAACAACATCACAACATTAACATTCTGTGTTGACTTGTATACAACAAAGTAGTTTTTATTAAACACGGCCTGTTTAGTTGTCCAACGCTGCATTATCGTATCCATTATTTGAAATGTAAGCAGTACTTTGTTATATTGGTATCTTAAACCATTTTAAAATATTTTAGGATATTAAAATGGCCAATGTGTTATATCAGTTCTGTACACCTGCAAGTGTTGGTCAATTATTGCCCAGCCTCTAAAATTATCTACCATAAATTATAACGACGCTTATTTATTCATAAATTTTTCTGAGACTATACCAATTTATAACATCTGGATCAGTAAGAATTGAATATTAATTAAGATAAATTTTCATTTGATATGTCACAATAACCTGTTACTCATTTATGATTGATTGTAAAAGGAAAAATGAACACATTGTCTTTATTGCTAAAAATAAAAATTAATTCAGCAATGTACATTTCTTACAGATGAAAAAGATGCTGTATATGATTCATATTATTTTCTCTAGATTATATGAAGAAAATGGATTGATTTATTGATTTCGAGAGGTTTTATGTCCCAGTCAAGAATATTTCGTTTATATTGAGACGTTAAGGAAAATAGAGAAAATATTTCCATGGACAAGTCTAGCATATTTGACAGAATTCTCATCCTTTCAATTTTTATATACTATTTATTGACATTATCCTATAACTTTTCCTTCAAAATTCTTAATTAATGAATATATTTTAAAAAATAAAATTTATTCCATTTACCATTTTTGAATGAAATTGATAGAATTAAAAAAAATATTTATAGAATATTATTTATGATATATTATAACAAGGCCTTCACAAACGCCGATTTTTGGCAAAAAACGCCGATTCAAACTTCAAAAAGCCAATTGAAAAATATCCGAATCGGCTTTTTTTCCATAATAGTAAGACAAAATTTGATTAATAATTCTTTAATGTCGGCTTGTAAACAATTAAAAGTACTCAAGACAGTGTCACGATTCATTAAACTTCCCTTTTCTCGGGTAATTACCTAACACCTTACAAGTTAATTGATTACTAGTGGCTTCACCTTTTACCATCGTTTCTACTAGAATATACAATTCACAGTCATACACGTGCCTGATTGTAGTTAATAATCTCCCCTGATCTCAATATACAAGAGCTGACTAGATACGACCGTTTTTCGGGTTACCAACAACAACATGATCACGACATTACACGTGGTTTTTGAATCGGCAGACGTGAATCAGACAGTAACACCTTACAAGTTATGATTACTAGTGGCTTCACCTTTTACCATCGTTTCTACTAGAAAAGTCATACACGTGCCTGATTGTGGTTAATAACCTCCCCTGACCTCAATATACAAGAGCTGACTAGATACGACCGTTTTTCGGGTTACCAACAACAAATTGATCACGACAATACATCGGGATTATTTGCTGTTTCTGATATATATGTCGATATATTTTTAGTAACCAGTGATGGGATTTTTGCAGGATATTAATAAGCGAACATTTATCTATTTATGCGACACTGTCATACATCGACTTATAATTTATAATTAAAACGACAGATATCCCGATGTCCCAAACAGAATTCAGTTTAACTGTTTATTGACGTTTTGTTGCATTGCCAACGATTTGACAGTTATGGAAAGATGAAAAGCAGTACGTTAACACCATATTTTTCAAATAAAAATTCTAATGTTTATTTATTTACCTTTCTGATGTGTTTATTAAAAAAACTAAATAATTGGGGGGGGGGGGAGTGTTACCATTAGCCGATTCTTTGGGGGCAAGGGGGGGGTGATGTACCTTTGCCGACCGCCGATTGACCTTACCGGCGTTTGTGGAGCTAGTACACGCCAGTTTTTGCGATTATATTGCCCAAAAATGTTTAAATAATAATTTTATCTTAGGTTGTTACCCTTTGAAAACAATTTATTATTATCATTACACGGAAATGGACGACACACTATGTATATTTTGTATATATTATTGTTAAAGTTTTATTATTATTATTATTGAATATTATTATTATTATTATTATATGAACGAAACACTGATATTTTGTA